>JAANYP010008610.1:0-27297 GCA_020465985.1 Centrapalus pauciflorus
GCTTGGACTGTTGGTGTTGGAGCTGCTTGGACTGGTTGAGGAACTTCCTGATTCTCCCCCTTTTTGGAAGCATTGGTTTGGTCAGAAGGACCTACAACCTTTGCCACATGGGTTTGAATCAACTGCTCTAGTTTGATGAGCTTATTTCCACAAAGAGTAAACCCTTTTGTAGATTAGCCAGTTTCTGATTGTGAGCAGCTTCTGCCTGTTTGAGTGCATGAATTTGTGCCCCCTGTGCAGCAATGATGGACATTTGGTATTCCAACATTGTTACAACAGGTTTCAGCTTTGGATCCGCTAAGAGCATCAGTTGCAGACTAGTCTCAAGATCAGATAACACCAGGGGTGTTTGTGGTCTATCACTGACATTAACACCAGAAGTAGGAACCTCTGGGCCCCTCTTTTCTTGGTACTGGGGACTTCCAGCTCGTGTTTGCACACTTGCTGTTGCCATGGGTGTGGTCTTAGAGATGTTGGCCCTGTCCTGTGCCTCTTGTGCAGAAACATCAGTAGTGCCAGCCACAGAACCCATATGAACAGTCTCAGAAGAGATGTTCACCTCCTGATTGAGGTTAGGAGTGTCCTCAATTGGTTCCCTTTGGATATTCTGTGCAGAAGGATCCTACTGCACAGGGATATATGGCTCTTGTCTAAGGGAGGAGGAGGAAGGAGCTCCTCGTCCCCTTTTCCTTTTATATAAGTATTGTAGTGGGCGTGTGGGCTGTACAAAAGGATCAGTGGGAATATCTGTATCATGAGGAGTGGGTTGGGGTCCTGGGGTTGAAGCAGTAATGTTAGGCTGTGTCTGCTCAGGCCCCTCTCCTCTGTTTCTTGTGATGATGTTCATCATTGCAGAGGGCAATGGAGCATCAATGCTAACAAAATTGGCCCTTGGCTTTATCAGCCTTTTGATTGAAGATAGTGAGTGCCTATGGGAAACATATATCCTCTTATGTAAATTTGAAGCAGTGCAGGTGTGTGCAATTATTTTTGCCAAAAATCGAGGATACATCAAAAAATTTCCATGCTTCAAGGAATGATGCCTTAACATTCCTTGAAAGATCATATTTGAAAAATTAAACTGTTGGCCAGTAGAAAAGCACACTAAGGCAGTGGCAATATTTGAAGAAAATTCGGACCAACCAGTTCTTTTGGGGCTTAAACATTGCTGAATAATATGCACAAGGTATTTCCATTTAGGAGAAAAGTGTGCTTTCAAGAAAGTAAAAGAATCAGCAGGGCCCCTATATCCGATATTTTGAAGACCAAAGTGTAAAGCAGTAAGAGATAGGTCTTTTATACCTGTGGCATCTTGAAGATGCAGATGATGTCTGATGGACTCCTCGGTGATATTGATGGTAGTAACATCGATTTTGGAAGTCAGAGTAGGCACTCCATTGATGGTTTGAACATAGGCATGATTCCAGAATTGCTCAATATGAGATATGTATATAGTGGGGTTGATATTGAGGGCATAGTGGATATGGGAGTGCCTGAGGAAGTCCATCATCTCATGGAACGGTTCAAGGTCAGTGTGTTTCAGGGTGTATGGGAGGCAGTTGTGTTCTTTTACGAACTCCATTGATCAAGAAACGACGGTTTAGGGTTTAGGGTTTTAAGAGAATGTGTGTATCGTTCAGAGAGAAAGCAGAAGGCCGTGGAAGAAGAATATGTAACTGGTAGTTACAACTGAACGAAACTGGGACCTTTAAAGGTTTCGAAAAGGTTAGGTCCCGCGCACACATTTGAAAAATTACCTAAATACCCTGCACACTTTGACAGATCAAGTGAAAATAACTAGCAGTCCGAGAAAATGAACTAGCAGCATGAGAAAAGACTCATGCTGTTATTGTAAATTTGTGCAGATTTTCAATGGAACAGTGTCTCCCCCTTAAATTAGCATATTGAGTTGATAATAATAAAAATCAATTAATCCATGTTTACCATACCAATGTTTGATATTAGGAAAGTGAACCTTCCTACATCAAAAGGTTTTGTAAATAGATCAGCTAGCTGATCATCAGTATGTATTTTGGTAACTTGGATTAACTTCTTTTCATTACAATCTCTGATGAAGTGAAATCTGATTTCTATATGCTTGGTTTTTGGGAATTTCACTGGGTTTTGCACAATGCTAATGGCACTTGAATTGTCAATATAAATAGGAGTGGATAAGAAATTCATACCATAGTCTCTTAGCTGATTTTGAATCCACATTACCTGGGAGCAGCAGCTTGCAGCTGCTACGTATTCTGCTTCAGTGGATGATGTGAAGACAGTTGTTTGTTTCTTGCATTGCCAAGAGACCAGTCTTGCTCCTAAGTATTGACATCCACCAGTTGTGGATTTTCTGTCAATGTTGCAACCACCATAGTCACTGTCAGAATATGCAGTTAGTTCAAAAGGAGAGTCTTTGGGATACCAGAGGCCTAAATGTGGTTGGCCTTTAAGGTATCTGAAAATTCTCTTAACAGCAACAAAGTGAGAATCCTTTGGTGAACATTGAAACCTGGCACACACACAAACAGCAAACATTATATCAGGTCTAGAAGATGTTAGATACATGAGAGATCCTATAAGGGATCTGTATAGATGAATGTCCACATCTATGCCATCTTTGTCAGTATGGAGCTGTTTATGAGGATCCATTGGAGTGCTTGCAACCTTTGTGTCTTGATAGCCAAACTTTTCCAGTATGTCTTTGACATACTTTGATTGACTTATGAATAGACCAGTAGGCTTCTGTTTGACCTGCAGCCCTAGAAAGAATGTGAGTTCCCCCATTGAACTCATTTGAAACTTTTTGTGCATTAAGGCCTCAAAATCTTTGCACAACTTATCATTAGTTGAGCCAAAAATGATGTCATCAACATAGATCTGGACAAGAAGAATCTCAGCTTTGATGGATTTAGTGAAAAGTGTTTTGTCCAGAGTGCCTCTCTTGAATCCATTCTGTAGAAGATATGATGACAGTGTGTCATACCATGCTCTGGGGGCTTGGTGAAGACCATAGAGAGCTTTGTCTAGCTTGTACACCCTGTCTGGATACTTGTAGGTTTCAAAACCAGGAGGTTGACACACATACACTTCCTCTTCAATTGTCCCATACAAGAAAGCAGACTTAACATCCATTTGATACACTTTAAAGCCTTTGAAACTTGCATATGCTAGAAATAGTCTGATGGCTTCAATTCTTGCTACTGGAGCAAAGACATCATCATAATCTATTCCTTCTTCTTGAGTGTACCCGTGTGCTACTAGTCTTGCTTTGTTCTTGATGACTATCCCTCTCTCATCCTTCTTGTTTCTGAACACCCATCTTGTACCTATTGCTCTCTTACCTTTAGGAAGATCCACCAGAGTCCATACATTCTGAATTTTGAACTGTAAAAGCTCTTCTTGCATAGCTTCAATCCAGGATGAATCTTTTAGTGCTTCTGATGCCTTTTTAGGTTCTAGTTGAGACATGAAGCAGGCATGTTCAAAAGCAGCTAGGCTGAATTCTGGAACTGCTTGTTCAGCAGCAGCAGTCTCATTGTGAACCATCTTCCTTGTTTGAACAGGAGTGCTTGGAGCACCCAGTATTTGATTGAGAGGGTGATACTTATGAACTCTTAGTGTGGGCTCTCTCTCTGTTTGGAAGGACGTTCCAAGGTTTGTGTCATCTCCATCAGAACCAGTGATTGGTTCAGTTTCTGGAACAGCTTGAGTTTCTAGGCTAACAGCTTGAGAAGCTGTTGGGACTGCTAGCCTAGAAACTGGAGCTGTTTCCTTTTGTGTTTGAGCTGTGCTGTCAGGACTTGGAAATGGCACTTCAGTGTCTGGATTTGCATCATGTTGAGTGCTCAGGACCCCTGGAGGATCACATGACAGAAGTGGTAGAGTGGTGAAGTCATCCCAACTTGTTGAATCTGCAGCAGTCTGAAACTTTGTGCCAACAGCATGGGAAATTGTATTGGCAGCATGAGAATGTGTGTTAGCAGCTTCAACCCTGTATGCATCAGCTTCTGCAGTAAACTCAGCAAAGCTCAGAGAATTTGTTAGAGAATCTAAATCAAATAACCAATCAGGACCAGTGCCTTTGATGTTAGCAGTATTTTCATTAAATTCAACATTGGCACTCTCTTCAATTGTTTTAGACACTCTGTTGTATACTCTATAGGCTTTGCTTTGAATTGAGTATCCTACAAAAAATCCTTCTTCAGCCTTACTCTCAAACTTCCCTAAGTGAGTCTTAGTGTGAAGAATAGTACATGGGCATCCAAAAGGCTTGAAGAAAGCTATTAGGGGACTTCTGTTGTGGAATAGCTCATAGGGAGTTTTTCCTTGTGATTGAACTACTTGAACCCTATTTAGAACATAACAGGCTGTATTAACATCTTCTGCCCAGAAAGTCATAGGCAGATTAGAATCAGCTAACATTGTTCTAGCAGCCTCAATTAATGTTCTATTCTTTCTTTCAGCTACACCATTTTGCTGTGGTGTTCTTGGTGCACTATATTGTCTAGCAATACCTTTGGACTCACAGAAACTGTTTAGAATTTGATTTTTAAATTCAGTTCCATTGTCTGATCTTATCACCTTAACTTTGGAATTGGATTGGTTTTCTATCTTAAGGATAAAAGACTTAACAAGCTCAACAGTTTCATCTTTGGACCTAAAAAAGTAAACCCAAGTAAATCTGGTGAAATCATCAACAATGACTAAACAGTATGCCCTTTTATTCAAACTCAAAACAGATGTTGGACCAAATAGATCCATATGTAACAACTGAAGAACAGATGAGATTGAATTTACTTCTTTTGGCCTTATGAGAAGTTTTGTGTTGCTTACCTTTAAGACATGCTACACAATGATCATCACAAATGAACTCCTTTTGTGGTAATCCTCTGACCAGATTCTTTTTAACTAAATCATTCATGGACTTGAAGTTCATGTGACACATCCTTCTATGCCAAAGAGCAGACTCATTTGATGATGCTTTGGATATTAAACAGCTTAAAGTATTTGATTTAGTCAAAAGAGCTGTGTCTAGGCAGTAAACATTTTCCTTTCTTGGTGTTCTAAGTAAAACAAGATTTTCAGGAATTTTGAAATCCTTTGAAAGAACAATGCACTCAGAATCTGTGAACAGAACAATGTTTTGTTTGTCACAGATTTGAGAGACACTCAATAAATTGTACTTAAGCTGTTCAACATACAAAACATCATGGAATGTCATGTTGCCTGCATTTACAGTACCTTTACCTGTAACCTTACCTCCTTTTGAGTTGCCTCCAAACGCAACAAAACCTCCATCAAATCCTTTGAATTTCGACAAGCATTCAGAATTGCCTGTCATGTGCCTAGAGCATCCACTGTCCAGATGCCATCTTGTCCTATGAGGAGACCTGTGGTTGCCCTGCACAAATAACAGCTTAGTTAGTAGTGGAGTAAACCCAAACCAAATTGGTTTTGGGTTGGCCTTGTACATTGACATAACTAAAAACTGTTTTTGACGTCTTATATTTGGTGAGATCTACTGATGGAGTCTTTGGAGAGTATTTAGTGATAATATGAGGTATCCAGTTATTTTGATCATCTTTTCTTCTGACAGTCTCAGATGATTCACTAGCAGCTCCAGTTTGGTGCCCAGCAGCTTGAGCTGTGTTTGTAGTGCTAACAGTTTCAGTTTTTGCACTAACAGCATCAGACTTTGACTTAGCAGTCTGATCTTTTGCATTAGCAGTTTGAGCAACAGATTTGTCCTTGACACAGCATATTTTTTTAAAACTTGATTTAGGCTTTGCCAAAACTTGTTTTTGATGTGTGGACTGTTTTTTATTAACTTTTGAGAGTCTGTGATCAACTGTTCTCTTTGGAGCTGCTGTGGAAGGTTTCACTTTTGAGTGCTTTGCCTGTTTAGGATTTGATTTTGTGTGATGTACAGTCTGTTTTGCAACAGCTGGTTTGTAAAAACAATCCTTGGCTAAGTGATTCTTCCTTCCACAGTGAAAGCATCTTTTGACAGTTTGAATTGGAACACCAGACTTTTCTGTCAATTTCTGGTTCCTGTTTCTCTGGTTTCCTCTTACCTGCTGTTGTTTAGGAAACTTTTGAACACCATGCTTTTGGCATGTGCAGATAGAAACAGTTTTACCTTTTTTAGTTCCTTTTGATGAAGATGCAGTGTTACAGTTAAAATGTACAGGAACTTGTGGAGTAGCATTGCATTCACTCATCTTCTCTTTTCCTTTCTTACTGGGAACTTTGACTTCTATGGGTGCACTCTTTGTGTCACAGTCTCTATTTTGACTCTTATCTTCCTTTGGTTCAGGACTGCTGTCAAGGATAGGATCTACAATAGTCATAGACTCATCTAGTGGTTCATTGACAAGTCTATCAGCAACTTCACTCATTGGATGAATGTACTTGTTATTATATGGAGGTGGAGTAGCTCTGTATCCTATTCCTTCTTTGGGATTGACCTGAGATTTGACTCTATCTTTGAATTGAACGTCCATTAGGTGTTCTAGCTTTTGATTTGCTAACTTGAAGTTACCTAAATCTATGTTAACAGATTTCAGTTTCTCATTAGCCTCTAACACCTTCTGTTCAGTTTCTTCTACCTTTTTATTCAAAGATTCTATTTTCTTATTGAGTTCCTTTTTCTCCCATTCATGATAGTTTCTATCATACCCCATTTGAAGCTCATTATCCTTATAGTCATTGATCTGTTTTTCCAGATCTTCTATGGCTTGCATATATTCATATCTCCTTTCTTCCATCTTAGCTAGAGTTTTGCACATGCTCTCATTATGATCTCTGTACTTTTTAACCATATTTTTGCATGATTGAGAGCAGAGTTTAGAATTTACCTCAGATGGTAGTTCAGTTGAGGAGACATTAGAGGTTTCTACCATCAGTGCTTGATTTTGGAATTCTTCCTCTGTCTGATCACTCCAGTCAAACACATTGTCTTCTTGAGAGACAAGTGCTGTTGATGAGGAAGCTTGGATGGGCTGTGAAGTCCTTGATGGTTGTTGACCTTGAGATCTACATTCTCTGGCAAAGTGACCAAGCTTATGGCATTTATAGCATTCCACTTTTGATTTATCAAAAGATGGTTTGCCATCTGTTTTGGCTTGAAAGTTGGTCCTTCCAGTTCTTTTCAGGAATCTTTTGGCTCTCATGGGCAGCATTGCATGTTGCCACTTTAAATCCATCTCTTCAAGATCATCAGGATGGATTTGTTCCAAGTCTTCAACATTTAGAGCAAATAATCCATCATTGGCAACAAAAGCTTCATAATGAGTTTCAGCAGAATTGCCATCACCACCTGAAAAAGAATCACAGTTATTAGATTTTTCAGAGGACAGAAGAGCAGTGTTGTGATGATAAGAAAAGGATTTCTTTTTAGCATCAATTTCAGTCTCAAACACTCTTAGACTGTTGTATAGATCATCCAATTCTATCTCATCAAGTGTGTCTTTTGTTCTCCACTGTGCAGCATAGACTGTCCATTCTTCTCCAAGAGATCTGAGAAACTTTCTGTTGACCTCATCTTGATCCAGATTGACCCTTGCACTTTCCAGTTCACTTATCAGTTTGTTGATCCTGTCAAAGATTTGAGTGAGGTTTTCATTCTTGCCACCAGAAAAGTTTTCATACTGCTGTTTCAAGAGGTCCTTTTGATTTCTCTTGGTACTTGCATTACCAGCAAACCTCTTCTCTAAGGCATTCCAAAGAGAGGGAGCAGTATAAAACTTTTTAAACTGATGTTGATAAGCATTAGGAATGGCTATTTGTAATAATGTGAGTGCTTTCACTTCATTCATTCTAGCCTTCCTTTCAAGTTCAGTTTTTGGAGGAGTTTTTACTGGTTTTCCCTCAGCATCAAGTTCTGGATCAAATGCAGGAGGAAATTCAACAGCTTCCCATATGGCATAATCAATGAATTGAATATGCTGTTGAATCCTGAGTTTCCACATCTCAAACTCAGTGGGCTTGAGCATAGGCACTTTGAGTCCTTGCCCAGATCCACTCCTGCTATTTTCAAATTCCATTGAAAAAGATTAAAAATTTGAAAGAAAGTTTTCGACTTTGAAAAACAAAGAACGACCTGGCTCTGATACCACTTGTCAGAATCTAAATATAATGAAAATTATGAATAACCAAGATTAACTGATTTGAATTTATCAGAGTATAAATCAATAATCTTGCTTTGAATCAAAGTTTAATTAAGAAGTTTGCGGAATAACACTTAATTATTTTGACAAAAACTTTCAGAATCAATAATAGCATAAAACATAAGAAGTAATCAAGACTGTTTGTATTGCTGAATTCACTGATTACAATCACCTCTAATCTGTTTTGATTAGACGAAGAACACAAACTGTTCTTAGGGTTTTACAACCTTAGAGGCTTAAGAAAACTTGAACAATAAAGCAATTACAGACTCAAAATATGCAGAAAACTCTTATTCTATGCGTATATCTTCTATACAATCTTCTGTCTATTTATATTGCTTTATGGACGTGTTTCCTTGAAGGACTATGACTTCTCTGATAGTAGATATGCTGGAATCTTCTTGTAGATATCTTCCCTGAAAATCAGCATATTCTGTTTATGAAACTGTTGAGCAGCTTGAATGACTTGGCAGCATGAACTGAGCAGCTTGAGTTATTTTGCTCTGGCAGCTTGAACTTTTATACTGGCAGCTCGAGTTTCTTCAACTAGCAGCATGAACTTTGTACTTACACAGAAATTCTACTAACAGTCTGAGAAGTCTAAACTAACAGCTTGAGTATACTTAAACTATTTCCCAACAGGAGTCAAAAATTGTCAAAGTGAGCAGTCAAACTTGGTGGGCTACTATTAATTCAATGTTAATTGCATAATTACCATCTTATCCTTAGTGTTATATTATAATCCAATGTTTAGATTGGTTCTATAGTTCTACACTAAATTAAGGTTCTGCAATGATCCCAACCCTATATATATACATACATATCTATACATGTATATATATATGTATACATATATATACATACATATATCTATACATGCATCTATATATATATATATATACATATATGTGTGTGTATGTGTATGTATGTATCGCTGCTACAAAAAGCATCACAAAGTCCCTCTAATGGGGCTAGGCTAGGCAAAGGCAAAAGGGATAAAAAAATTGGGCAGTAAAGACGCGCATTTTCTTTACTTTTAATAGAGCCTGGTTTTATGTAAACCAACGGGGTCTGATGATGATATTAAATGCGCTACCGTGCATGTCTTTTTGTAAAACAATTTGTCTAGAGCCAGGTGCAACTACCCCTAACAAATATAACCTGATTTTTTATTAATAAACCGGGCTTATATTGCATCACATTAAATGTTGATTTTGACGTATATCTACCTATAATGGAGCCCGGTTTGTTATAAAAAACCTGGTTCGATTAGTATATTTATTACACTCAAAGCCTTTCTTCTCCATTTTCACTTCCTTTATTACTCAAATCCTCTCAACCTCCGTTAATACATACTCGAATTTCCCAACAAATCTCATCATAAATATCATTATTACTCATTAAATTCAAACTAAACCTTTTATAGGTTGTTAATTTCATTAAAGGTAGTTTATCTTATACTTATATGTGTATAGATGTATATACACAATATATGCATACATGATGTATTTTGCGCTAACTTACTTGGTTATTATATATTGTAGGTTTACGGGATTGATTTCACGAGCTACTTCAAGAGCTACACTGGATTTATTCCGTCAAAATTAAAAGGTACATTTTTATTCTTGAGATATATGTATAACATTCGTTTAGGTGGAGGTGTCAATTATTTCAGAAAATTAGAATTTCATATGCCATTAGTATAATAAATATGCCCGTCCAAAATTAGTCTAATAGCGATTAATTATGGATTGTCCCCATTTTGGGACTGCTTTTTAAATATTGTCTCACTTAGGATGTGAATGTGTGTTAACAGATTGAGTATTTAGGAAAAAAATCGATTATTTACTCCTACGAGTTTGTGTTTTATACGCATACTTGTGGAGTTAAAGGAAAATGCTGTATATTTGTTTTTTAAATACTCAAATTGTTAATACATGTTCACATATGAGACAAAATATTCAAAAAGTGGGTTAGAATTGACCACCAGATCGTACAAACACATATCATGCATGGATGTGTCATATTAAAGTGTATATATTTCTTTTAATTTCAGATGGATCGTAACAGAGGGATGTATGTAATAGAAGACCCTTCAGAGGAATATTTGGCACGTTTATCTGAATTCATAAAAGTTGCTGAGGAAGATTAGATTGATTAATAAAGGGAAGCGTGGAATGCTGTGTCCTTGTAGAATTTGTAAAAATTCACATTTGTTTGAAAAACTCTAATGATATTAGAGAACATCTTATAGTATACGAGTTCATGGATCGATATACTTGTTGGTCACAACATGATGAATTATTATCCACAAGTACCTTAGTTCTTCCCGAAATTCATGATAATGATAATGTTGTTTAAACTAATAACGATGATTTAGATCATTTAGATAATATGCTACATAATTTAGAGGATGATGTCACTAAAAAATATAACAATAAATTCCAACAATTGTTTGATGACTCTGAAAAACCATTGTATTCTGGTTGTATGAAATTCACCAAACTTTCTGGCGGTTTTAAAATTGTTCAATGTAAAAGCCGCCAATGGTTGGAGTGACAAAGGTTTTACAAGTTTATTGGAGATTTTGCATGAAATGCTTCCAGAAGATAACGAACTGCCTACTTCAGTATACGAGGCAAAAAAAAATGATGTGTCCGATGGGTTTGGAAATCGAAAGAATACATGCATGTCCAAATGATTGTATATTATACAAAAAAGTGTATGAGAACTTGCATGAATGTGTTGTATGTGGTACATCAAGGTATAAGCGGAAGAAACAAATATTAGAAAACAATGATGTGACAAAGAATGGACCTCCGACAAAAGTATTGTGGTATTTGGCAATTGTGCCAAGATTGAAACGATTATTTGCAAATGCTAAAGATGCAAAGCTATTGCGTTGGCATAAAGAAGACCGTAAAAATGATGGAAAAATAAGACACGTGGCTGATTCACCTCAATGGATAAATATCATCGTAGATTTTATAGATTTTGGAGAAGAAATGAGAAATATACGGTTGGGTCTTAGTTCAAATGAAATTAATTCGTTTGGAAACATGAGCAGCCGTCATAGCACTTGGCCGGTACTTTTATGCATTTATAATCTTCCACCTTGGTTATGCATGAAAACGAAAATACATCATAATGTCATTGTTAATTCAAGGTCCAAAACAACGTGATAATGACATTGATGTTTATTTGGCTCCATTGATTCAAGGTCCAAAACAACCCGATCATGTACATCTTTTGTATATATACAATAGGTTGGTCTTGTTACACTTTGTTGTTTTTTTTTTTTGTGTCTCTCTGTTTTTCTTGTAGGGATGGCAGAGCACCTGGGCAATCAAGAGCAGCTAGGCAATAAGAACAACAACGAAAAAAAAAAAGAAATGTTACCTTGCTAAAGAAGACATTAAAATCGAATCCATCAAAGAGGATTGAGTTTGATGAACATGATCAACCTGTTGGAGACAGCCAAGCAAACTTTGCATCATTCGTAGGTGTTATAACAAGGTCAGTAATTTGATTTCTATTGTTAATCCTACGTGGAAGCAAGTACAGAAAGAAGGAAAGGATCAATTATGGCTGACAATTAAGGTATAATATATATAGAGTTAGTTAGTTGTGTTTCATTTATTTAGTATACTTATCATTTAATAACCTCATTTTAACAATAACAGGAATATTAGAATCTTGAAAACGATACATCAAAAAACTCAAGTTCTTAAACAATGTAACGAAGCTTGGAAGAGGTTCAAGAAGAAACTTCGCAACAAGTTTATGGATAAAGGAGAAAATCTGTGTGTAAGGTACCCGTATCTCTCACATGAAGATTGGGAAAAGTTTGTTGAGATGAATGATACGGAGCAAGTTAAGGTATCTTTAACTTTATGTTATGTTTGACTTTATACTTTGATCTTTCTAATTCATTTGTTATTCCTATGTGAAGGAAAAACAACATCAAGGTAAGCAATGCGCCAAAATGAATATAAATCCGCCTCAATTAGGTTCCAAAGGCTATCGTGGACACATACCTTCTTGGAAAAAAGAAAGGGAAGACCCATCATCATCAACTGAAATCCACAAGATAGATAATAAACACACGAGGTATTATTTGATAGGTAGGAGGAAAAAAGACAAAAAGGGGAAACTTAAGTTACCAGATCACCTTCATGACATTGCACAACCGATGGTATCATGTTTATGAGTTTTAAAAGTGTTGTAATTAAAACTCATAGTTAGTTTTGTGATATTAATTTTCAAAGTATTTTGTTTGTTGCAAAAACAGATTGAGAAAGATGTCTTGATATGTCCGGGAGAATTACAAGCTAAACCAGGGTCTGATCCTGTGTTAGGACGAGAGCACCCCGGCCGCACGAGGGCGGTTGGACACACGGTTGGGTTGAAAAGGGGCTTACCAAGCATCACTGAGAAAAAAAGCAAGTCCCGCAAAATGTCAAGCGATTTAGAGGAAAGATTCAAGAAGACGCGACAACAAATTGATGAGTTAACTAGGCGAGTGATGATGCATACTCAAGAGGGCGTGCATGTTGGGAGCCCAGGCATACGGAAAAGTAGTGTTGGTTTAACACACATAACTTTGATGAGTTTACTGATTTAGATATAATAGAGGTAACTTTGTTTCTTGTATTCTTATATGATACATACGTTACATACTTACATACAATCCTAATTTAATTTGTAGGAGCCTACCAATTGCTCTTTATTGCTCCCATTTGTGAAATGGATACCATTTGTGCAACAGGGATGGTGTATCCAATAAGTAACGGGGTATTACACAATGCTTCTATACGTACGGGGTATATCAAGGTTCATGTAGACCGGGTACATCTTGATTTTCCTCTTCCGATGCCTACTCAAGAACTTACCAAACTTAGTGAAGCGCTACACTCTTTTTATTCGGTGGCCGAAGCATGCAATTGATCTTTCTAAGGTACATCAAACGGCTATTCACTTTGTGAATTGTATTAGTAACATGTAATCTCATTCATATGTAACTTTTTAATAGGCCTCCAAGAGTATGGGGACCCACATGCCCAACAAGTAGCTTTTTAAGGAGGGACATGATGTCATTTTACAAAAGTCGGTAGCTACCTTTTTATGCTGAATTGATTTTACTCATTATGTACTTCATAAGTGCATTAAGATGACACACACACATAGATATATATATATATATATATATATATATATATATATATATATATATATATATATAATGTGTGTGTGTCTATATATATAACTTACAAGTACATATATATATATGGTTATTTGGATTTACAGGTATCAAACTCAGTTTTGAAGCCCAAAAGTGCTACAATGTGTCAAGAATGGACATTGGTGATGCATTTGGATACTTGATGATTATATCTCTGATATTACTTGATTTTTGTGAACTTGTTTCAAGACTAGAGTACAATTTTAGTACTTATTTAACATTTTGTATATGGGATTTGTGTAAACCCAAGTTAGGTTGGGCTTATGATATTGAAATGGTACTTTGTGTAATTTGGCATTAACAATACTTTTATTTATATTTTGGTGTTGTCCCTTGGTTTTTTTGTCATTATCTATAAAAACTAGAGGTATATTTTAGCAAAGGAATGGGAGGAGGCGAAATAAAAGTAGATTGATATTATGGTGGTTGTGGATACAAAAACTATGGTTCTGTAACACGTGTAGGAAGGCTCAATTGACCAAGCTTACGGTTCCAAAAGGATGGCCCAACGGTGGCTGGATTTGTGCTTGTGGTTTTCATAACTATTCTTCTTGGACACACGTGAGACTCCTTGCCAATTGAACACACGTTGACTACCCATTTCCAGCACGAGCCAATCCGATAACGGAGAATGATTTCCTTTGAGCCCGACACAAGGCTATACAACCTAGAGTTGCATGATGCAGTGCCTTATGGTTGAACCTGCTCCACAAAGTCCCAGGAAACATTGATTTGGTTGATTTAGATGGAACCCGAACGGATCGACCTCTTGTCATTCTTTCCAGGGCTTTCGTCTTTTTTCCTTTCCGGTTGGTCCTCCTTTGGCTTGTCCATGAAGGTGCTTGCTTTATTGGTTGGCAGCTTGGTTATAGTCCTTACGAAGAATGAAAAAGCACTGCTGCACTTCCACGACATGTGAAAGGATCATGGGATGAGGAAAAGAAAGAAAAGGTGCAAGGTGAGGAGATATCGAGAGGTACAATAGGTGAAATGAGTTCAAAGGAATTAGTTACGACACGCTTCTTTAGCACATAGGCCACAGAGTGAAGTTGGAAGGTTTATTGAACTACGCGAACTTGTTTCAAGACTAGAGTACAATTTTAGTACTTATTTAACATTTTGTATATGGGATTTGTGTAATCCCAAGTTAGGTTGGGCTTATGATATTGAAATGGTACTTTGTGTAATTTGGCATTAACAATACTTTTATTTATATTTTGGTGTTGTCCCTTGGTTTTTTGTCATTATCTGTAAAAACTAGAGGTATATTTTAGCAAAGGAATGGGAGGAGGCGAAATAAAAGTAGATTGATATTATGGTGGTTGTGGATACAAAAACTATGGTTCTGTAACACGTGTAGGAAGGCTCAATTCACCAAGCTTACGGTTCCAAAAGGATGGCCCAACGGTGGCTGGATTTGTGCTTGTGGTTTTCATAACTATTCTTCTTGGACACACGTGAGACTCCTTGCCAATTGAACACACGTTGACTACCCATTTCCAGCACGAGCCAATCCGATAACGGAGAATGATTTCCTTTGAGCCCGACACAAGGCTATACAACCTAGAGTTGCATGATGCAGTGCCTTATGGTTGAACCTGCTCCACAAAGTCCCAGGAAACATTGATTTGGTTGATTTAGATGGAACCCGAACGGATCGACCTCTTGTCATTCTTTCCAGGGCTTTCGTCTTTTTTCCTTTCCGGTTGGTCCTCCTTTGGCTTGTCCATGAAGGTGCTTGCTTTATTGGTTGGCAGCTTGGTTATAGTCCTTACGAAGAATGAAAAAGCACTGCTGCACTTCCACGACATGTGAAAGGATCATGGGATGAGGAAAAGAAAGAAAAGGTGCAAGGTGAGGAGATATCGAGAGGTACAATAGGTGAAATGAGTTCAAAGGAATTAGTTACGACACGCTTCTTTAGCACACAGGCCACAGAGTGAAGTTGGAAGGTTTATTGAACTACGCGAACTTGTTTCAAGACTAGAGTACAATTTTAGTACTTATTTAACATTTTGTATATGGGATTTGTGTAAACCCAAGTTAGGTTGGGCTTATGATATTGAAATGGTACTTTGTGTAATTTGGCATTAACAATACTTTTATTTATATTTTGGTGTTGTCCCTTGGTTTTTTGTCATTATCTGTAAAAACTAGAGGTATATTTTAGCAAAGGAATGGGAGGAGGCGAAATAAAAGTAGATTGATATTATGGTGGTTGTGGATACAAAAACTATGGTTCTGTAACACGTGTAGGAAGGCTCAATTCACCAAGCTTACGGTTCCAAAAGGATGGCCCAACGGTGGCTGGATTTGTGCTTGTGGTTTTCATAACTATTCTTCTTGGACACACGTGAGACTCCTTGCCAATTGAACACACGTTGACTACCCATTTCCAGCACGAGCCAATCCGATAACGGAGAATGATTTCCTTTGAGCCCGACACAAGGCTATACAACCTAGAGTTGCATGATGCAGTGCCTTATGGTTGAACCTGCTCCACAAAGTCCCAGGAAACATTGATTTGGTTGATTTAGATGGAACCCGAACGGATCGACCTCTTGTCATTCTTTCCAGGGCTTTCGTCTTTTTTCCTTTCCGGTTGGTCCTCCTTTGGCTTGTCCATGAAGGTGCTTGCTTTATTGGTTGGCAGCTTGGTTATAGTCCTTACGAAGAATGAAAAAGCACTGCTGCACTTCCACGACATGTGAAAGGATCATGGGATGAGGAAAAGAAAGAAAAGGTGCAAGGTGAGGAGATATCGAGAGGTACAATAGGTGAAATGAGTTCAAAGGAATTAGTTACGACACGCTTCTTTAGCACATAGGCCACAGAGTGAAGTTGGAAGGTTTATTGAACTACGCGAACTTGTTTCAAGACTAGAGTACAATTTTAGTACTTATTTAACATTTTGTATATGGGATTTGTGTAATCCCAAGTTAGGTTGGGCTTATGATATTGAAATGGTACTTTGTGTAATTTGGCATTAACAATACTTTTATTTATATTTTGGTGTTGTCCCTTGGTTTTTTGTCATTATCTGTAAAAACTAGAGGTATATTTTAGCAAAGGAATGGGAGGAGGCGAAATAAAAGTAGATTGATATTATGGTGGTTGTGGATACAAAAACTATGGTTCTGTAACACGTGTAGGAAGGCTCAATTCACCAAGCTTACGGTTCCAAAAGGATGGCCCAACGGTGGCTGGATTTGTGCTTGTGGTTTTCATAACTATTCTTCTTGGACACACGTGAGACTCCTTGCCAATTGAACACACGTTGACTACCCATTTCCAGCACGAGCCAATCCGATAACGGAGAATGAGATCCTTTGAGCCCGACACAAGGCTATACAACCTAGAGTTGCATGATGCAGTGCCTTATGGTTGAACCTGCTCCACAAAGTCCCACGAAACATTGATTTGGTTGATTTAGATGGAACCCGAACGGACCGACCTCTTGTCATTCTTTCCAGGGCTTTCGTCTTTTTTCCTTTCCGGTTGGTCCTCCTTTGGCTTGTCCATGAAGGTGCTTGCTTTGTTGGTTGGCAGCTTGGTTATAGTCCTTACGAAGAATGAAAGAGCACTGCTGCACTTCCATGACATGTGAAAGGATCATGGGATGAGGAAAAGAAAGAAAAGGTGCAAGGTGAGGAGATATCGAGAGGTAGAATAGGTGAAATGAGTTCAAAGGAATTAGTTACGACACGCTTCTTTAGCACACAGGCCACAGAGTGAAGTTGGAAGGTTTATTGAACTACGCGAACTTGTTTCAAGACTAGAGTACAATTTTAGTACTTATTTAACATTTTGTATATGGGATTTGTGTAAACCCAAGTTAGGTTGGGCTTATGATATTGAAATGGTACTTTGTGTAATTTGGCATTAACAATACTTTTATTTATATTTTGGTGTTGTCCCTTGGTTTTTTGTCATTATCTGTAAAAACTAGAGGTATATTTTAGCAAAGGAATGGGAGGAGGCGAAATAAAAGTAGATTGATATTATGGTGGTTGTGGATACAAAAACTATGGTTCTGTAACACGTGTAGGAAGGCTCAATTGACCAAGCTGACGGTTCCAAAAGGATGGCCCAACGGTGGCTGGATTTGTGCTTGTGGTTTTCATAACTATTCTTCTTGGACACACGTGAGACTCCTTGCCAATTGAACACACGTTGACTACCCATTTCCAGCACGAGCCAATCCGATAACGGAGAATGAGATCCTTTGAGCCCGACACAAGGCTATACAACCTAGAGTTGCATGATGCAGTGCCTTATGGTTGAACCTGCTCCACAAAGTCCCAGGAAACATTGATTTGGTTGATTTAGATGGAACCAGAAGGGATCGACCTCTTGTCATTCTTTCCAGGGCTTTCGTCTTTTTTCCTTTCCGGTTGGTCCTTTTTTGGCTTGTCCATGAAGGTGCTTGCTTTATTGGTTGGCAGCTTGGTTATTGTCCTTACGAAGAATGAAAGAGCACTGCTGCACTTCCACGACATGTGAAAGGATCATGGGATGAGGAAAAGAAAGAAAAGGTGCAAGATGAGGAGATATCGAGAGGTAGAATAGGTGAAATGAGTTCAAAGGAATTAGTTACGACACGCTTCTTTAGCACACAGGCCACAGAGTGAAGTTGGAAGGTTTATTGAACTACGTGAAGGGAAAATCTTGGCGCTATTGTTCTCTATATACAAGTGGCGTACGCGAAGCTGTGGCGACTCGTGGAGTAGACAGCGAGCCCCGCTTGAACAGAAAGCAGCAAGCACTAATCCAAAAGCAGTTAGCTCCACAACAAAAGCGAAGCGAGCCACGGAGAGAAGGCATCAGTCAGATTTGCAATTACTGTAGTATGCAGCGGCAGTTTTCAATCATACAATGTGTAGCGGTAGTGAGCTGTCCTCGTTCTCCTCTTTGAATTGCCCTATTGAGTAAGGGTCGGGTTGGTGTTTGCAAAAATGTCGAGCCGACGGGGTCGGGTACCAATAGTGAGAATGACAAAGGGGGGAGCAGGACACTCGTTATGCTAGTTGAAAGACCCAACTCGACCTAGGCAGCCCGAAACGTTTTGTTTTGCGATTCTAGAGGACCCTGAACAAGAAGAGGCAAAGATGCGAGATGTGACATCTGGACACTACGGAACCGGAAGAGATTGCTCATGATGAACGTCTGGGGTAACAAAGCCGAGGAGGTGTAATTAAGGAGAGAACTCCCTTTATATTAAGTTCTTCCGAGGAGAGTGATTGGGCCCAAAGGGAGGATCTGGAAGAAATGGTTGATACTGGGTCAACTATGGCAGTGACTAAGGGGGACTTGCTCTGTGATAAACAAATGACTCCAAACAAGAACCTCAGGGCAGCCAATCCTAAGAAAAGAGGTGAACTTGAGAAGAGCAGTAATGAGATTTTTTCTTGAAACTCTTTACTCCTTCACCCTAGCAAGTACTCAATTCTATTTAGTTGTTTTTTTTCTCTTTCTGACTGTTCAATCAACCTGGTTTCCCTCTGCATATGGTAATAGAGAGTTAGACAACTTAAAGAGCTCCTCAAAGGGCTAGTTCTCACTTTGTTTTGGGGACTAACAACGTTCATCGTAAAGCGTTCAAAAATAATTTTTAAAAACACCAATCACCTTAACTTATAGCTAGGGTAAGTGGGATCGTCTTCTCAGGGAGCATGTGGTTATCAATATTATTCTACGATAGTTATTAACTAATTAATAAAAGTACTACTAATTAAATTAAGGGTTTATTATGAAAAAAACCAACATGTTTTCACGTTTTTTGCGTATTCGTCCCTCCATGTTATTTTTTTCAATAAAAAACCTCAAGTTATTCTTTTGTTATTGGTTTAGTGAAATTTTGGATATTAGACCCCGGTTATAATTTGTGAACCGGGTTTTAAAAACTTGAAGAATCGGGTTCTAATGTTCAAATTTCACTAAACCAATAAGAAAAGAACAACTTGAGGTTTTTTATGAAAAAAATAACATGGAGGGACGAAACGCAAAAAACGTGAAAACATGTTGGTTTTTTTAACTGATGGAAGGTTGTGTTTGAGAGAAAGTCTTGGAAAAATAATAATAGCGTTATTACGAAAACATAAAGAATAAATTGTAAGAAGACCAATGACTTCGGATTTAAGGTTTGGGTGATATTATGGATTATCGACCTAGGGTTGCAAATAACTTAATTATTTATTATTCCGTTTAATTATCTTTGTAACCTAACCACATAGACATAGTTATGACGATCACATCTATCACAATCCGTATTTTGGGCACGAATCGTGTCATGTTCACAGTCCGTCTTAACTCCTAATACGGCATGTAACACGGCTACGATGCGTCTTACGATAAAGATATAAATAGAAGCGAACGGAATAATATATTTATATAATAATCACACAGAAAACTAAATAAAAAATATCGTTCGTTACAATAGTGCATCAACGAAAAACATACTTAGTTAACAAACAAACCCTTGAACGATAATAGTGTGATCATCAACCGACGCGTACGAAGCATTGAACTTGTCAGGAACAAGTTTCGTAGTTGTTGGATTGATGGTTGAAAGATGGAGCGTAGAAGGAACCAAACCCCCAACCCTTCGCCGTTGGTTTCGCGCAGACTACATCGCGATTGATGAATCTGGACCTTTCTTCCTCTTTTTCTCTTCAATTTCTCCTCTAAATATGTTCCCTTTTTCATCTGAAATCATCTAGTATATATTGGCAGCCTTAAAACCCTAAAAAACGCTGAAAATTATTTTAATGGGTTGGGCGCAGGCACGGGCGCAAGCCTGCGCCACCCCTGCGCTTGGGTCTGCGATCGCGTATTTTGGTAAAAAAAATCATTCTGTTGAGCACTCGGTTGGGGAGCAGGGCTGCGCCCTAGTCTGCGTTGGGCCTGCGCTTGCCCTGCGCTTCAATGTACGCTCCTCGTCTTTTTGTGGGCAAAATAGTTCTGTTGAGCACTCGGTCGGGGAGCACGGCTGCGCCCCCCTCTGCGCTTGGCTTTTTATAAATATTCTCCGATTGCACTCAAATTTGCCAGACTTATACTTGAGAGGATTACCTACATATGTAGTGATGTAGTGAGATTTGTCAATAGTATTACATTCTAACGCTCATTTTACTCACTTTAACTCCTTTTAAGATTTAATCATTGAATTGATAAATAACAATTAAATGTAGCATTATACCAAGTCTTAATACATAAAATTATATCATTTAAACACATTAAAGTCGGTATAAAATGATCCGATCAAACCTACCCAACATCCCGAGTAAGAAACCTAAATCAGACTTCAATGTCTCAGATTTTACCTAGTATATGATAAATGGGTGACTCTCTTAATTAATTTATCAAATTAATAATAGCCTTCATAGTAACTATCCATGCATGATCATAACTAAAAATCTATTTCCGTTACACTGTGTTAAAACCGCTATCAACACTTTACCTCCCAAACATTCCTCACCATAAACCACCCTTTTTGCTCAAGGTTACATGCATGCAATTTTACGGGTTTTGACGTCTATAACGAACTCACTTATCATTGATAATTTCTTTTTTTATTTAGCACACTCATGAATTATTTTATTAAGGGTTTGAACATGACTTTCTAACAAGTCCATGTAATGGAAAATCGATCAACCGCTCCCAAACCAGTTGGCTTTAGGGGACTAGGTATAGAATACCCCTCAGACTTCGTTTCCGAACTCGTTAGGCCACCCTTTACAATTTAAGCACCTACGTCTCACGGGTTTACTTGCAACACTCACCCTTATTGCTTAGGTGTATCGATGTCTTTTGAAATGTTGGTTTTGATAAAGTGTTTTATTCTTTGAAACCACACACAACTCTAACATACTCAAATTCTTTTATTAATATCTTGCATGCATATTCATTATGACTCTTTTTAATAATTTTCAAATTAACTTGGTATTAATCCATTTCCTAACTAGAAGCATCATTTTTAACTTACTTGCTCAAACCAAAATAAATTAGGGAGATAAGACGAGTGTCGTTTTACTTTCAATTGGTTAATTAATCAACTATTATCCAAGGGTGTTCACACAAATGTAAAATAAAAACTAAAAACTAAAAATCATGCAAAACTAAACTAACTTAAATGCAAGCACACTCACACACTACTATTAAAGCATAACAAAAGGAACAGAAGAACCTGATCATTGAATGCAAAATCCTGGGGTCGGTCGCCTTCTATTTTCTGTAATGTCATCATCCACTCATATATACCATATCCATATCTCCTTGCAAGTCAAGCACTCCTCCCCATCCAAGTCATTCAAAGCTTTCGATGACACCATAATTCTCAAAGTCTTTCCTAACTACCCGTCTCCCAACAAGTAAACTGATATTCAAGTGGATGAGTGTACGAATAACCAAAGCATTCCACTAATAAAAAAACTAAATGAATGTATATATTTTCATGACATAGTTAAATAAAGAGTGAGATAGTCGTTTTGAAGCTGCACTTGGGGTTAGAATAACCTCCCCGACTTAATTATCTACAAATTCTCGTTATGTTACTTAAAAGTCATGAGAATAATACAAAATAAATTGACAAATTATAATGATGCAAACTAATTAAATGCAATAAACTAAAATGCATACGAGCGATTCATATCATGATCTAATTAAAATGTGAGTTAACTCAGTTTAAACATTGGTAATTGGGGTGAGGGCAAACCTCCCCAACTTAATTCCCTACTGCACCTATTTTTTTCTTTTATAAATCAAGAGTGATATGCAATGATAACTATAAATTATAATGCAATCAAAATATTTAGAAAACTTAAAACATAAATATAAACTAAACCTCACTTTCGTAGGGATCACGATTGCACTTAGCACGTGCAACAAGCCTTTAAACCCCCCGGTAGCCCGGGTGGACGAGTTATAGTCTCGTGAAGGTTTCTGTTGAACACACCCACAAAGTTAATTGGGTTGGCTCCCAAGAAGCGCTAAGTTTTACGTCTTCAGCCAAACGGTACCTCTTCAAGGTGGTTTGTCACCTTGTCCATACACATTACCCGGATAGTTGATTCGTACTCTATAGGTACCTGAAACATCATGAAAAACAATTAACATTGAATTAGAACTAGTTTCAGTCGTAAAACTTTTTAAATAATAATTGAAATAAAGGAGTTCGAAATATGGAGTTTCTCTGTTGATGGTTGTAGCAGATCTTTTATAACAACTTTACTTTCGACTCTCTCTTCCTCGTTATAGTTCAAAAATTCAGAGGACGATTCTTGATGGAAATCTTGATGCTTGAATCCTCGCTCCTCCTCAAAGTCGTCATCCGGTTTCATATACTTCTCCCTCTCGGCTTCTTGTTTTAAGAATAACTCATTGATTTGTCCCCATATGTTTACGAGATATTGGAGATTCTTGGTATATTCCTCCATAAATGTCATGCATTCTCTCATGGATCTCATAACATTCTCTTGATAGCACCGATTTTCATCATACGATCGCTGCTAAGATGGGTAATAATTATTATAATAATACTCATCAGAATCCGGATACCGTTCCCATGGATTGTATGAATCACGACTCGAGTAGTAAGAATCCTGATTATCATTTAAATAGTATTGATCATTATAGTCCGGGTAATCATGTTTGAATGGATAGTAATCATAATCATATGAAGATTCCATTCCAAACATTTAAACAACTAAATAAAACACAAAATAAACAAAAAAAAAACTAAATAAAAATTAAAGAAAAAAAAACTAAAATGAAACAACGTGAACCTACGCAACTACTGTAAAACAAAATTAACAAGCGCACTAGCTCTCCGGCAACGGCGCCATTTTGACAACGCTCGTCGTAAAGCGTTCAAAAATAATTTATAAAACACCAATCACCTTAACTTATAGCTAGGGTAAGTGGGATCGTCTCCTTAGGGAGCATGTGGTTATCAATATTATTCTACGATAGTTATTAACTAATTAATAAATAAACTAATAATTAAATTAACTGATGGAAGGTTGTGTTTGAGAAAGTCTTGGAAAAATAATAATAACTTTATTACGAAAAATTAAAGAATGAAGTAAGAACACCAACGACTTCAGATTTAAGGTTTAGGTGATATTATGGATTATCGACCTAGGGTTGCAAATAACTTAATTATTTATTATTCCGTTTAATTATCTTTGTAACCTAACCACATAGACATAGTTATGACAATCACATCTATCGCAATCCGTATTTTGGGCACGAATCGTGTCATGTTCACAGTCCGTCTTAACTCCTAATCTAATGAGCTCGGCACGACATGTAACACGGCTACGACGCGTCTTACGATAAAGATATAAATAGAAGCGAACGGAACAATATATTTAAATAATAATCACACAGAAAACTAAAAAAAAATATCGTTCGTTACAATAATGCATCAACGAAAAACATAAATACTTAGCTAACAAACAAACCATTGAACGATAATAGTGTGATCATCAACCGACGCGTACGAAACATTAAACTTGTTAGGAACAAGTTTCATAGTTGTTGGATTGATGGTTGAAAAATGGAGCGTAGAAGGAAACAAACCCTCAACCCTTTGTTGGATTGATGGTTGAAAAATAGAGCGTAGAAGGAAACAAACCCCCAACCCTTCGCCGTTGGTTTCGCGCACACTACATCGCGATTGATGAATCTGACATTTCTTCCTCTTTTCTCTTCAATTTCTCCTCAAAATATGTTCCATTTTTCATCTGAAATCATCTAGTATATATAGGCAGCCTTAAAACCCTAAAAAAGCGATGAAAATTATTTTAATGGGTTGAGGCAGCCCCCCCCCCCTGCGCTTTGGTCTGCGATCGCGTATTTTGGTAGAAAAAATCATTCCTTTGAGCACTCGGTTGGGGAGCAGGGCCTGCGCCCCCCTCTGCGCTTGACTTTCTATAAATGTTCTCCGACTGCGCTCAAATTTGCTAGACTTATACTTGAGAGGATTACCTACATACGTAGTGAGATTTGTCAATAGTATAACATTCTAATGCTCATTTTACTCACTTTAACTCCTTTTAAGCTTTAATCATTCAATTGATAAATAACAATTAAATGTAGCATTATACCAAGACTTAATACATAAAATTATATCATTTAAACACATTAAATTCGGTATAAAATGACCCGATCAGGGACCCCCAAGACTGTCTTTCCGTGTGTTTCCTACTCTATATAGGTCCAATCTCATCAGCTAGCGCTTCTTCATTGCTTGGTCGGGACGCATTCATCGATTTCTTTTAATTCTTCGTGGACTTGCAAGCGACTTACTTCTTTTGGCCGTTCTTGTTGTGTTAAGTCGCCCTCTTTTCTTTATATATTCTTTCATATTGAATGTATTCTATCACTTTGAGATCATGAGAACCTTGTGAATTGATATAAATTATGGCATGCATCTCTGAGTAGAGTGGCATGGCCAAACATCATCCGAGAAACGAATCAGCTTACCATTGCCCAACCAAAGTCTAGCCTAAGTTCTGCATGAAAGTCTTTCTGTATCAAATAAGACCTTTCTAGAGCAGGATATTTAAGAGGTGGGTTGGTTAATCCATTTTTTCCATTGGAGAGGTACTTAGCTGCCAAATATGAGCATCGTGGCTTTTTATTTTCCTTTGGAAATAGCCATAGCCACTTCATAAGAAAGGCTGACTTGGTTGAAGTCCACCTCCTTCATTAAGGTGATTAAAAAATCCAGACCATAAAAAGAAAAAAAGATTTTATTTTTTTTATGGGATGCTAGTAAGGATGAACATGACGAGGTCTTATTTCATTACTTTTTTTTTAATTTAAATTCAAGCATATCTATCTCAATGTTGTGGAAATTTTATCTTCACATAACATTTGAAGGAGTAGGGGAGGCTACTTCCCCCCGTCATTTCCTTTGAGTTTCGGTCTTACGACTATACTCCCCAGGCGGAGTGTTTCACGCTTTAGCTGGGCCCATAATCTGCGTAGACCAAGGATGAACACTCATCGTTTATGGCATGGACTACCAGGGTATCTAATCCTGTTCGCTCCGCATGCTTTACACCCCAGCGTCGGTAGGGACCCAGAAAAGAAGGAGTTGGAAAAGAAGGAGTTGACTGGTATTACCGGATCATAGTCCCTAGCAATCTTCCAAACAGATCTCCTTTTTGCATTGCCTTTTTGATAGCAAAAGTAAAGGTCTGGTGCGCATAACTGCTGCCATCTACACTTGGAGAAAGGGACCGGAAAGAGCCTATTCGAGAATGTGACTCCCCCTCATCTTTAACGGATAAGCAATTGAGAGAAAATAGGACGATAGTGATAGACACAGAACCTGAAATAGATTAACAACTGAACAAATAGATTAACAACTGAACTTTACTTAAGACGAAAGAACCGAGTGCCAAAAAACAGGTTTCGCTTCAAACTACTAGTAATTAAGACTAAAAGTAAGGAAGTCTTTTTCTTGACTTGGCCTGCGTTCTATTCGATACCAATTCGCTCGAAACAACGTCCATGCATTAGTTTTGGTTCATGGTTTTAGAGCAAACAGGTCCACCATCATTCATATTTTGCTTCTCATCAGCTAAATGAAATAGGTGTTAACCACATTATAGCGCCAAATAATTTTGTTAAATTTCTACTGTAGAGTTAGTTGTCCTAAATATTTCTTTGTTAAAAATTACTAGGTTCAAGTACAAATAATTATGATGTTATGCTGGATTTGTCTTCCATTATCAAACGGATCAGAGCATTTTTTTAAAGCCAGATCAAGGTCTCTATTAGCTGCTGCCCGACCTTAATTAGGATGATTAACAAAGCAACCTTAATTAGTATGATTAACAAAGCAACATCAGATGCTTCCAAGCTGTGAAGCTATCATGGCTTGACATCAATAATCATGCGATGGTTTTTTTTAACACTACAACATATATGTCATTTAGTGACTAAAACTTTTAGAGACTGAAATAAATATAGTCACTAAAAGTCATAAAAAAAACCTATTCTGACTAAAGTTGAAAGTAGCTGAAAATAAATAAATAAAAAAATTTAAACCAGATATGGGAATTAAAATTAAAACCCTACGAGCTTTTACAAACTTCTTCCTTACTTCTCTCTGTTTGCTCAACTTCGCATACGCATACGCCATCGCCGCTGATCGATTCGATTGAACCTCCGCCTTCACTCTGCCGCTCCGGGTGCGATTGGCCTCCGCCATCGCCGCTGATTGATCTCAGGACCTTGCTCGGTTTCACTCCGCCCCCACGTCCGCTCCTATTGCGCATCCACAACTACGATTCCCAGTTTGCGATTTCTATATCAGGTTTGATTTCTCGCTTTACTACTGTTTACCATTCGATTGATGTTTATTGATGTTTGTTGTGAACTCGTTCATTAGAAATTGTTGTAACCGAAGACACATCTACGAAGCCTCTCCACAAAATATTTACTTGTCTCTCTCTCTCAATCCTCACTCTACACTCGAATTATCGATCGACCAACCATATCACACAGGCAGGCGAGCAAGCTCACACCATCGTCGACCCACCAGCTGTCCTTCACCGATCAGCGGCGGCTCGCGAGTTCGCTCGCGAGTTCACAGGCGACGAACTATACATAGACAAGATATGTATCTCTCAGGTCTGAACCTTACTGCTCTTTAGTACTAGAAGACTTCCAATCCCCAATATTTTTTTCTCTAAACGAATTTTTCAACCAGGTTTGAGCCCTAATCTCTCTTGGTATCTCTCTCTTCTCTAGACCAGTTAGGTTTCTTTATTAGACTTGGATTTATAGTTTTTATATATATATATATATATATATATATATGTATATATATATATATATATATATATATATATATATATATATATATATATT
>JAANYP010008611.1:0-102500 GCA_020465985.1 Centrapalus pauciflorus
TTTGATTTTAATATTGTTGTAATTAAGTATTCTTGCTGTGGGACCTGTGGTATCAAACAATTATTATTACTTAATCAATTGAAATATTATGACGTGTACTGTTTGTGGTAATTAGATGTTACAAAGTTGGTATCAGAGCAGCAGTTTAATCATCGGATTGGCCACCCGATACTTAGACTACTGGTATGATATGGACTATATGACTCTGAATTCCCGAACAAGTCACCGAGGCCTAAGGTAACCTAATTAGTAAAAGGACTACCCACACAACTTGACCTAAGATAGGCAAATGATGACTGATAGGATGGGGGAGGGATTGACTGCTTGATACTGACTTGACTTTGACTTGACTTTGTGAGTATGATTAACTGCCTTCATATCTATGAATTTAGATATGATTATCTGACGTAGGAATTGTGACTTGAACTGTGCTTATTTGAATCAGGAAATAATAGCTATTTCCTTTATATTTTCAGCCAATGGCTGATAAGAATCCGACTGTTGCCGGTTCCTCAAGGGTTGATAAAGTTGCTGATGCTGCAGCTGATCAACACAAAGAATCTGTTCACGTAGAGGACTTAGGCACTGACCCTGAAAATACTGCTAATGACTCAAGCAGTACTGCCACCCCTGTGCCTCCCCAGCAGGCTCAATTGATTGACCTCGTTCATAAGTTGAATGAGGATAACCGTAGGCAGATGCAACTTATGATGGATAGAAATCGATTACAGATTGATATGGCAGTTGAAGACCGATTTAGGGAGATTAAGGATTTGCTGACCAAGGGTAAAGCAGTAATGCAGACTGACGAAGTTAACCAGCGCGAAATGGAATTTAAGCGCCGTGAAGAAGAACTTAGGTTGCGAGAACTTAAGTTACAAGAATTAGAACTGAAGCATAGGGAAGAAATGTTAGCGAAGCCGAAGAAAGACAGGAAGAGGAAACATAGACATGTGTCCTCTGATGAAAGTGAAACTGACTCTTCCGACCATCACGTTAAGGTAGGACGTGAGTGTACATTTGTTGATTTCAAGAAATGTGGGGCTCGTACATTTGCGGGGTCATCTGATCCTGTTAAGGCTATGGACTGGGTCGCGAATGTGGAGAAGGCGTTTAAACTCTCCAAGTGTAATGAAGAAGATAAGGTGACATTTGCGACGGGAATGTTGGAAGATGGAGCTGGTCGTTGGTGGAAGTCAATTACGAATCCCATGTCTGAAGCAATGGAGAAATCCATTACTTGGGATCAATTTAAGATTCATCTGAAGGAAAAATACTGCCCCCAGGATGTTAAGCGTCAGATGGAGAAAACCCTGCTATCTTTTTAGCAAGGTACAAGATCCGTGACGGACTATGAGCTGGAATTCACCAGGCTCTCGTTATTATCTGATCACCCTGTTGATACCGACGAAAGGAGAAGAGATTTGTTTGTGGATGGTTTAGATCGAGAAATCCGGAAGTTTGTGAAATCTGGCAGACCGAGAAGTTATATTGAGGCAGTGGAAATTGCTAGGGTAGGTGAGCTTGAAATCTATCCTGAGCGAGCATGTCCTTTTATTGCTAAATTTAATAAGAAGGAAAAATCTGAGAGAGCTGAAAAGAAGAGTGAAGGTTCGAAGAAGGGAGATAAGCAGTCTTTCAAGAAAGCTAAGTCCTATGCTGTGACCTCGACGCCAAAGCCTGCTTGTCCTCGCTGCAAGCAAACTAATGAAGGGAAATGCGATCCTGCATTCGTTAGATGTTACTGCTGTAAACAGAATGGTCATGATCGGTTAGAATGTCCCAGGCGTGATGAGGCTTGCAGAAACTGCATTACGTTGGGGCATCATGCTAAAGATTGTACCCGACCCCGATTTGTTCCTCCGCCTACATCTTCACCTCAGCAATCAGTCAAAGGTTCTTCTGCCCCGAGGAATCAACCGAGATCTTTCCAGATGACAGCCGAAGAGGCAAAAGAGACTGCTGACGTCGTCACGGGTACATTTCTTGTTAATGATATGCCTGCCTTAATCTTATTTGACTCTGGCTCTAATCTGTCGTATGTGTCTGAAAAGTTTGCTAAACAGTTTGATTTTGCCCCTGTAATGTTACCTGCACCCTTAGACATAGAGACTGCTAGCTCGAATTATGTGACTGTGAATAGAGTCTTTCGTTCCTGTAAGCTAGTGATTGATGACCTCTCCTCGGACGTTGACCTGATACCGATGTGGATTAGGGAGTTCGATGTTATTATAGGAATGGACTGGCTAATGATGAACAATGCTGAAATCCTTTGTGCAAAAAGGATAATTAGAATTAGAACCCCCGAAGGAAGTGAACGTTATGTTTATGGCGATAGAAAGACTCGAAATTTAGGTCTCATCTCTGTAATGAAAGCCCGAAAGTGCCTAACCAAAGGTTGTTCCGCCTATTTAGCCTATGCCATAGATGCTAAAGAAGTTAAAAATACCGTGTCTAATGTACCTGTAGTTCGAGACTTCCCTGACGTATTCCCGGATGACATCTTTGGTTTGCCACCAGATCGTCAAATCGAATTCCATATTGACCTTGTACCGGGTGCTGCTCCTATCGCGAAAGCCCCTTACCGTCTTGCTCCGAATGAAATGAAGGAAATGATGAGTCAGTTGCAGGAATTATTAGAAAAAGGGTTTATTCGTCCGAGTACTTCTCCTTGGGGTGCTCCGGTTCTTTTCGTTAAGAAGAAGGATGGTACCTTTCGCATGTGTATCGATTATCGGGAGTTAAATAAGGTAACTATTAAGAACCGATACCCTCTGCCTAGAATTGATGACTTGTTTGATCAACTGCAAGGGGCTAGCTACTTCTCAAAGATTGATCTTCGATCTGGATATCATCAACTCAAGGTATTTGAGTCTGACGTACCGAAGACTGCATTTCGTACTCGTTACGGCCATTTTGAGTTTCTAGTAATGCCGTTCGGTCTCACAAATGCCCCGGCCGCATTTATGGACCTCATGAATAGGGTATGTAGACCAATGCTGGATAAATCAGTGATAGTCTTCATTGATGACATCTTGATTTACTCCAAGTCTGAATCTGATCATGCGATGCATTTGCGAGAATTGCTAGAATTGTTACGAAAGGAGCGACTCTATGCAAAATTCTCCAAATGTGAATTCTGGTTACGCCAGGTGCAATTTTTAGGACATATTGTCTCGGGTGAGGGAATAGCCGTAGATCCATCAAAGGTTGATGCGGTTCAGAAGTGGGAAGCGCCGAAAAGCGTATCTGAAGTTCGAAGTTTCTTGGGTTTAGCGGGCTATTATAGAAGATTTATCCGTGATTTCTCCAAGATTGCGGTGCCTTTAACCAGTCTGACGAAGAAAGAAGTTAAGTTTGAATGGAATGAATCTCAAGATCGAGCCTTTGAGACTCTGAAACGTAAGCTAGTAGAAGCGCCGATTCTGGCCTTACCTGAGGGTAATGACGATTTTGTAGTCTATAGTGATGCTTCTAAGATGGGATTAGGCTGTGTGCTGATGCAAAGGGATAAAGTAATTGCCTACGCATCAAGGCAGCTAAAGGCGCATGAGAAGAATTATCCGACGCATGATTTAGAACTTGCAGCCGTGACCTTTGCTCTGAAGATTTGGCGGCATTATCTGTATGGGACTAGATGCAAGTTATATACAGATCACAAAAGTCTGAAGTATATATTCGATCAGAAAGAGCTGAATATGCGTCAAAGGCGATCTATGGAATTGATTAAAGACTATGACTGTGAGATCCTTTACCATCCAGGTAAAGCAAACATTGTAGCAGATGCCCTAAGCCGCAAAACCGGACAAGACCATTATACCCGATGTTATGCTTTGACTTCTGTTGTTTTGGAGTCTGCCTTACCTGAGTCGATTATTGCCGCTCAAACCGAAGCCATTCGGGATGAGAACTTGAAATCTGAACGTATGGTTACATATGTGACTCAGCTGACCCTTGATAATCGTGGTCTTAGACGGTTCATGGATAGAATATGGGTTCCCAGACTAGGAGGTATTCGTGATCAAATTCTGTCGGAAGCTCATATGTCGAAATTTTCGATACACCCTGGTTCTACCAAAATGTATCAAGACTTGAGAACGGATTATTGGTGGCCTGGAATGAAGAAGGACGTGGGGCGATATGTAGAAAATTGCATGACTTGTTTACAAGTCAAATCTGAACATCAGAAGCCGTATGGGGAACTACAACCATTGCCAATCCCGGAATGGAAGTGGGACCACATAACCATGGACTTTGTGACGAAGCTGCCCAGGACTAAGCGGAATCATGACTCTATATGGGTAATAGTGGATCGACTTACTAAGTCAGCCCATTTCCTACCCATACGTGAAGATGAACGCCTCGATAAGTTAGCTGAGTTGTACGTAAAGGAAATCGTAACTAGACATGGTGTGCCATTGTCAATTGTATCGGACCGTGACAGCAGATTTACTTCTCGCTTTTGGAAGGCTTTTCAGAATGGACTAGGAACTGAAGTTAAGATGAGCACCGCCTATCATCCGGAAACTGACGGGCAAAGTGAGAGGACAATTTTGACCTTAGAAGATATGTTACGTGCTTGTGTGATTGATCTCGGTGGAAGTTGGGATACTCACCTGCCGTTTGTGGAGTTTGCTTATAACAATAGTTATCACTCGACTATTGGTATGCCTCCATATCAGCTTTTGTACGGACGTCGATGCCGAACTCCAACCTGTTGGAGGGAAACAGGTGAACGGCCGATCTCTGGACCAGCGATTCTGCAAGAAGCCCATGATCAGCTACAATTGATTCGGCAGCGGATACAGACTTCTCAAGACAGACAAAAGAAGTATCATGATAAAAGACGGAAACCAATCGCGTTTGAAGTTGGAGATAAAGTGTTGCTGAAGGTCTCGCCAAGAAAAGGATTAGTAAGGTTCGGCAAACGGGGGAAGTTGAGCCCTCGATTTGTGGGTCCTTTTGAAATTCTCGAGCGTGTAGGATTGCAGGCCTACAGATTGAAGCTGCCTGCCGAAATGTCTGGGATTCATGATGTATTTCATGTGAGTAATCTTCGAAAGTGTTTAGCTGACGCTGAAGCTGTGATTCCTTGGGAAGACGTGCAAATTGATGAGCGATTGTGATTCGAAGAAGAGCCCGAGCGCATAATTGATCATAAGGTTTCGAAATGGCGCAGCAAGGAAATTCCAATGGTGTTAGTCCAATGGAAATACCATAAGGGATCTGCGCAAACTTGGGAACGAGAAGACGAGATTAGGCAGAAGTATCCGAAGTTATTTCTGTCTTAGTCGATTCCGAGGACGGAATCAATTTAACGGGGGAAGATTGTAACAGCCCGTAATTTATTAAATATAAATTACAGCATCAGACTTTTGATAATAAAACAATTTTATCCAAATATTAGTAATTAACTGAAAACATGAATCTTAAATAGTTAATTATATTAAGTTATAATTAATTATGAAAAGTTGCCCAAAATTAGCTGAAATAAAATTAATAATTAAAATTCAGCTAAATGACAAATTAAAGACTAAAATGAATAAAAATGTGACTAAAAGACAAATATGCAAATCAGATTGTTGGGAAATAAAGTTGGTCAATTCCGGAAAATTCAGTAGAAAATCTGATTTTTTTCCTATTTTCCCTATAAATATGACCTCCCCTCCTCATTTCTTAGGTTTGGAAATCTAAGAAACTCTCTCCTCCTTCTCTCTCTAAGTTGCATCTTCTCTCTAGCTTTTCTACTAATCGAACCGTCGGATTCTCGTGATTCATACGCCATCGGATAGAGATCGTCGAGCTCTTCACGAATTTACCATTGCATGTTTGATTTCTTTCAGATTTGAGGTAAGATCGACCATTTTTCTGACTTTTGGTTCGGTTTTGAACGAGCATTTTCGAGTTTGCTCATTTTTCCTTCATTTGAAGCTGATTTGCCCCCGTTTAGGACCTGTTCTTGCTTGGAAATCATCCATAGTCGAAGGCTATAGCTTGGACGAAGGTTAGTAACCATTTCTCTATCATTTATGCTCATATTTAGTTGTTAGAACCTGGAAAACCGATGAACAAGTAGAACAAATTCGAGACATTCATGTATAGACTCGAAAGGGTGATGATTTCGATTCTATCTCCTAGACTCGAAGGGTATGTGTTTCGAATCTAATCTATTAGACTCGAAGATGTATGTTTTCGAATCTAATCCCTTAGACTCGAATTAGCTGCCTTCGAATCTATCTTCCCTAGTATAGAATCTATTGATTTCGAATCTGATCCCCCTAGATTCGAGATTGATGTTTGAATCTATTGATGTTCGAATCTGTTGCCCATTCGAATCTGTTGCCCATTCGAATCTGTTGCCCATTCGAATCTGTTGCCCATTCGAATCTGTTGCCTTAATTCGAATCTGATTTAGTTCCTAGCCATAGTTAAATTTCTAAATCAGATTAAGTTATTAAACAATCTAAGGAAATTGAAAGTATTGTTTGATTATGATAAAACTCACAAGTTCAAGATGCATATCTATTATAGGCACAAATAAATTATCAGACTCTGTATGAACCCTTAGAAATTGTATGTCATGTTTCACCTTGCTAGTAATACGATTGGCTTTATTTAAAGGCCACACATCTGTAATTAGATGAATCGTATTAATCTGATAAGAATAGACTCACCTTGGGACGATAGGAACTACCTCAGACTCGACAGCCAGAATTGATAATAACCTAATTATGTAACTAGGGTTATATAGATTATGTCACAGACTTGAAACTGAAATGCCAGACTTGAAACTGAAATGCAGGAACCCGCCGATTTGACAGAGTAAACTGAACAGCTTAATTCGTTAAGCACTATCTGACTAAGGACTACTGTGAGTGACAGATTTTCATTAAATACTTGCATATATTTCGATACTTATTGGTGAATGTATTGACTGTATGGAAACTTCCGGTTGATTGCTGCATGTTTCTTTAATACTATATTGTATCATAGAAACGTATTTTGACATTACTGAGTTAGACACTTGAATTGCCTTGATTGCATGTTCACTTTTACATTTTATGTAAATACGTATCATGCTCATTGCTTACTTGACTGTATAAATATTTGCCGCTGCATATTGCATTATCCGACCGGACCGAATGTGAGATCTCCATTCACAGGAAGGAATTCTGCAGATTCCTTTCCTAATTGACTTGTTTCCATACACTTCCCGTAGGGCTTCGGCCTTACACATGGGAATACCGACTGGGTTGTCTCCCAACCTTTTGCCGTCTCTGACGTGTTGCCGACAGGATCTGATAGTATGTTATATGTGTGTGGTAACCAATGAAACTCTGTTAACTCACTAAGCTTTGTTAGCTTACTCTGTCATGACAACTCTTTTTCAGGAAAGGTTGATAAAGGCAAGACCCTAGCAGGTAGTTCATCCCAGGCTAAGTGATTCTGGACATTCGATGAATAGCAGACTTTTGGACTTTGATGACGCCTATTTTGAAATGATGATGCGGTCTCGGGTAGCTTGTTCAGTCTTCCGCACTCTGATTGAAGATTTAGAAGCTAGTTAGACCACCATTTGATTTTAATATTGTTGTAATTAAGTATTCTTGCTGTGGGACCTGTGGTATCAAACAATTATTATTACTTAATCAAATGAAATATTATGACGTGTACTGTTTGTGGTAATTGGTTGTTACAACAATGGATTTCAACTAGCTCTTTGGTGTGATGTGGTAACGGTCTTTCTTTAGTTTTGAATATGTGAATTGCTTTCTTTGATGTTTTGTTTGACTTTCTATCAAAGCCTCTTCCGATGTTATAATCCATCTATCTATAATAATAAATGTGTAACTAACATGTCATGTGTCATACTCTCCTTTGATATGCCACATGTCGTTCTTTTCCTTTTGACACTTCAGTTACTAAATTTACTTTAAATTTTAAAGCCTCTTCCGATGTTATAATCCATCTATAATAATAAATGTGTAACTAACATTTCATGTGTCATACTCTTCTTTGATATGCCACATGTCGTTCTTTTTCTTTTAACACTTCAGTTACTAATTTTACTTTAAATTTTATAGCAAATTAAATCTATATAAATCTAATATGATTAGTTTAACAACTTATTAACTAAAATTAAGCAAATTTTATTATTTTTATAATTATTATATTATACATTTAAATATTTATTTTTAAAATTAAATCATATAATATACGAACATTAACCTAGTTTTGATGATTATTGTAATAAAATCGTGCATTTGAAAAAGAAAAACAAATTCTGAAACCAAAAATGCTTGAATTATCCTCGTCTTGATTTTATTATTCTGAACCACTTCTTACACATTAATGTCTTATTTCTAGTCTTCCCGATTCTTGAGGGCAAATATGGAAAATGCCAACCTTCCATTAATTTACTTTGACTTTTGTCTTACATACATCCATCCGTTAATTATTAAAGTCAATCAGTCCAACACAAATGTTTTGTTGATATTCTACAATCTTGGGTTCACAAATGAAATTACTGCCGAATATTGTATAATAGACGAGAATATTAAATGGATAATTACAAAAATACTTATAATTATAACCCACTTTTTAAGTTTTAAAAAATTTATTCAACATAAATACCCATAAATTTATGTTATCATATTTATGTGATACCTATCATTTTCGTGATTTTTACTTTTTAATAATATTTTAATGCATTACGTTACAAAAGATGAAAAGTAACGTAAAATATCTTGTATTTACATTATCAGATTAAATTTTGCTCCTTTTCAAGAAAGTTTTAGTTAGATATCATATCAAGGTAATTACTCCATTAAAATTTTTTACCTACCCATTTTAACTTTTCACATTCTTAAAAATAAATAACCAATCCTTCATGTTCCTTAAACGGAAATTTAGCGAAGGGGTAGGCGACGACAATTTAAATTCCGGCGACGTCAGGTTTTCCGACGAAGGGGAAAGCGGCGACGAAAATTTAAGTTCCTACTCCAACGAAGACGGTATGTTTCGTCTCAACTTTTTGCGAAAGTGTTATGTTTTGTTTTTCGGATACATAAGTGTTTTGTTTTGTTTTGTTGTCAGGTTTAGGGTTTTCTTCGTCGTTAGGAGGAGCGGCGACGGTGATTAGAGTTTTAAGAATGGAGGTGACGGAAACGGTGGAAAAATGGTGGTTGCCGGAAAAGATGAGTGGTCGCCGGAGAAGATGAGTGACTTTCGTTATTGTCACGAAATGGTTACTTTTTAAACATAACGGTAATTTTAACATCTCCAAATTTTTTTAAAAAAAGGTAAGTGATATTTACATATATCTAGGAAAGGAGCAAATTTGGATTTGGTAACGTAAAAGGTAAGGTACTTTACATTATCATCCAAATTTTGTAACGTAATGCATTAAAATATTATTAAAAAATACGAATTACGAAATGGTGGATATCACGTAAATATGGTAACTTAAATTGTGGGTACTTTGGTTATGTGAAAATTTTTGGGTTAAACTTGAGAAGTGAGTTACAATTATGGATATTTTTGTAATTATAATCACGTTTTAGAAAATGATTTTTCGATTTAAAATATAATCTTATTAATTTTAATATTTTATTTTAAGTTTTTATGATATACTTATATATTTTTTAATTGATATAATTTAATATTCTTTATTTTATAAATATTATTTAAAGTTTATAATATATATATATATATAGAGGTGGGTTCAATGAAGAACCTCCATGAATCGAAGAACCTTGAAGAACCTCCATGCATCACCACAAATGCATCACAATTCCCCCGTAATGCATCATTATTTCCACGTGATGCATCAAATTCTCGCGTGATGCATCGATTTCTACATTATTTCCACATGATGCATCAAATTCCCGCGTGATGCATCAATTTCTACGTGATGCATTTTAGTTTTTCTAGCGATGCATTGTGGTTCTCCAAGGTTCTTCGATGCATAAGGTTCTCCATTGAACCCATATATATATATATATATATATATATATATATATATATATATATATATATATATATATATATATATATATATAATATTTAAAATAAAGGAGAACACAATTTGCCACACGGTGTTACTACATTTATTCAACCAAGACTAATATTTATACGTTTTGAATTTATTATAGCTAAAATGGTTAAATTGATTATAATGCTCGTCATTTAACTTCTTTGAAATATGTTGCTAAATTCATTAAAATCTCATTATAATCTTAGGTGGTATTTGTTTTTTAAGAGGTTAAATGTCTGAAGTCTGAAAACCATGTCTGAAATTAAGAGGATGCCTTAAAGTCTGAAATTAAGAGACTCTGAGTTTAATTCAGACTAGTTTCATTCTCTTAAAATTCAGAGGGAAATTCAGAGGTTGTAACCTCTTAAATCTGAATTTAAATAAACAATACAAATTATGTTAAGATCTGAAATTCAGACTTTAGACCCAATTCAGAGCCTCTTGATTGAAAACAAACACACCCTTAGTTTCTTAAAACTAATTGTAACATTAATTAATGACTTGAACACTTAGATTAAATGTTTAATTCTTTGACTCTTTCTTGGGAAGGGATCGAATACCAAATTGAGCTTTCTAAATTTAAAATTTTTTAAGTAATAATTAAAATTTACTAAAAGTTAGTACTTATAATTTAAGATATTCCACTAAAGTGGAATCCCATTTCAAATCTAAAATAAGAGAAAACTTCAATACGGTTTTAAAAATGACGTTAAAACCTAGTGCCCAGTTGAGTCTAAATTTAACAACTACTATTTTGGGTTATAAGTGTTTTTATAAAGTTTTATGATTGATTCAATATAATGAAGCAATATTTTTAATTGAAGAGACTGTGTTATTATACAAAACCAATATCATTAAACTATGGTAGCGTTATGATTACAGGATTTTGATATATCAGGATTTAAATATGTCAGAATTTGAAAATGATAGGATTCAAATGTGACAGGATTTGAATCATGTCATGTGTTTGGTTTGTAGGATTTCAAGTTTAATTATTTGTAAAATCTTGTTTATTTGTAAATATGTCCAAATGATATGAATAAAACATGTAGGTGTACAAAGTAAGGTAAAATGTGTTAAAAGGTGAGCAAGATGTAGATAGGTAGGGTAGGCATGGTAGGTAGGGGTGGGCGGGGTAGGTATGGTGTGTTGGGATGGGATGGGATGTGAGATGAGTGTGTATAGGTAGATGTGGATAATGTAGGATAGATGAGGGTATGATACAATATGTATTTGATGTGGGATGGGTGGGGGTAAGGCAGGTGGGTATGTATGGTAGGTAAGGATGGGGTGGGTAGGGTTTGGTGAAAATGGGTAATATGTGGTGGATACGTGTACGTAGATACAGGTGAGGTAGGATGAGCGAAATAAGATAGATGTTTAGTTTAGGTTGGGGTAGGGATGTGGTCGGTGTTGTTAGGGTCAATAGGTATAGGTAGATGGTGGTTAAGTTAATGATAAGGGTTATAACGTCATTTGTTAAGAAATTGAAATGTAAATATATGAGATTTTGAAATAATAGGGGGTAGGAAAGAATTTTAAATCTTAAAAAAGAGAATTGTGATACGCTAAAGGAAAATGAAATCTCTCCTTTTATCTGAAATCCCGCAAACCAAACATCACCTAATATTAATAAATTGTCATAATAAAACTAATGCTAATAGTCTATAATTAATAAACTATAATAATAAGGTTAATTTAGATAAAGAGAAGGGTTAATTACGTCAATAGACAATCTATTGTCACTGTTTTTTTAATTTGGGTAACATACTAAATTTTATCTATTTGGGGTAACATACTTTCCAAATCAAGTCAATCAAGGTAACCGTATCAGATTGAAAAGGTAAAAATTACTGACATGAATCAGTTTTTTTATTTTCTAATATTGCTTGATTATTCTTAAATTTACTCAAAATAGCATGGTATTATCAAAAACTGCTTTTAAATTGCACAAAATAGTGCATATTATGTTTCAGTTAAACAATAATTTCTGTAAAAAAATGTTGACTGGACAAAAAAAACTGTCATGTAAGTAAGTTTTATTTTTCAATCCGATATAGTTACCTTGATTGACTTGATTTGGAAAGTATGTTACCTTGATTAGGAAAAAAATTTGTATGTTACCCAAATTGAAAAAAAATGTGATAGTAGATTACCTTTTGACGCAATTAAGCCTAAAGAAAACTACACTTGTATAAATGTTTTGAGAATAGGATTGGCACATGGGCCTTGTTATTGCAATGGACCTGATGTTAAAGTTTATTGCTAATTTTTATAAAATAAATCACTAAACCAAGTTAATGAAACTTGATTTGATAAAATAATGTATCGCATCAATTAGTTTATTAATATTCTACTGATAAATGACCTTAAAATTTAATATATACAAGTATAGGTTCCATTTATTTTAAACTCCTTCGGTAATGGTTGGATAAATTATTAAAATAATAACTTAAATTTATTAAGTAAATAATGTTTAAATTACTAATGATTTAGTAACCAAGTTAACTTAATTTTTTTGTAATTTGCTTGACACAAATTTTAGTCAGATTAGTCCGTAATTGATTAAAATGGACTTAACCCACACTTTGAGTTTGAACTAGGTGTCCAAAATGATTCAATTGTTGGACTCTTCTCATAATTAAGTTGTAAGATTGATGGCCCAATTAAAAAACATTTCAAGTGTGTTAATTAATTGGGCCAAGCCCAGATTCTTGTTGGTAATGTGCAGTAAAAAATAAAACGACAAGCGGTAAGGCAGAAGGTCTGCAACAAGGGAGAAGGAAAAGGAAGTAGACCGCCTGCTGTTGCTCCGGCCACCTCCGCCGACTCTCCCTTCGGCAACCCCCTTTTCATTACTCACTTTGCTATGTAACTCGTATATTTCTTTTCTTCTTCTTTTTTTTTTTTTTTGAAGAGAACCCACTTCTCTATAATAATTTCTCAAATCTTGAAGTAATTTCTGAACTCATGCTACAAACACGTTCTTAGCTTTATTTCAGTGATTACTAATTTATTACCAGCATATTACACAGATATTTTAAATATATATAAAATATAATAAATAAAAGGTAAAAGATATAAATATTATTTTTAAACAAAAATATATAATAATAATAATATTATTTATTATAACCTATTAATTTTGTATAATTCTACACACACGAATATAATTATTTTTTAAAATATTTTAAATTTTTATTATATTATATTATAATTAATAAGTTATTAAAGGATTAGATTTTGTTGGATTTGATTTGAATTTGAATTTAAAAGTAAATTATATTATATATGGATAAATATAGTTTAAATTTATTTAATATTTTTTAAAATTATAAATGTCACGTGTCGATTCATGGTGATGACATGTGGCTTCATGAGAGTCGAGTATATTCACTCTTTTATTAGTATAAATATATTCAACATATTTACGTCATATTTGCAAAACTTATTAAACCTCCAAACTCCATAATGGAGTTCTTGAACTCCACGGAGAAGATGAAGTTGATGGTGATTCTAATGGCTAAACACTATAGCATGCTTAGAGCATCTCCGATGGGGGGAATAGCTTTTTTGTGTTTGAAAAACATGTTTGTTTTATTTAAAAATATATTTTTTTGACCGGCTACCGGATTAATCGGAAGATGATATTTTTACCAACATTAATTAAGTAAAAAAACTAAATTACTTGTTTGGGAACCGGTCAAACAAGTATAAGATACAATTTTAAATATGATAAAATAGTTTTGCTACTTAAACAATAAAAAAAAAAAAATTTAAAGACTTAATCACACGAAAATAAAGAAAGTTAAAAAAGTTTTTTCAATATTAACTCATTAAATAACAAAAAAATAGAGTATTTTTAAAATAAAATATTCTTTTCATATACAACAATTTTATATAAATATATTATTTTACCATTAATTTCATTATTATAAACAAGCAAATGTTTTTGTATGTATGAATATACGTCCATCTTAGTATCTTACTTACTTTCGGATCATAAACTCTTCACCGGATTGCCTATCGACCCGCCTGATCCACCTGCCCTTCTTCACATTATCCCCCGAGCCGCTTTCTCCCGCCGCCACGTGAGCAATGTCTAACCCTTTTCCCACCGGCAAGAAAACCGACCTTACAATCCGCCGTGATCCACCAATAAATAAACTGCTTAACCGGAAATCCTCAGTCGGCTTCAAGCTAGCGTTCTTGCAAACCAGCACCGCTCCACGGTGGCTGAATTTTGCTTCCTTTATAATCCGGCCGAAGTTGTTATTCCGGGAATCCACCACCAAGAAATCTATTACCATCCCCTTAACCGCCTCCTCTGGCTCCCCAACGATTACTTCCGGTGACATTTCGGCTTTATCCATTGCGGTGGTGTACTCCAATTTCGAATCCTCGTCAGGAACTATGCAAACATGTCTGCCGCACGTGTGAGTACTTGCTACTGCCAGGCCAATGCTTGTTGTTGTGACAGCACCCCGCGACCATGTTTCGACGATGAGCTTAGCGTTCCAACCGGCGGCCATGGCAGATATCAGCTCCGCCACGCTTGATCCTTGGAAAAGGTCACACTTTATAAAGAAAAATTATACAGAAATGGATCAGATGTTGAAATATTCCAATTGATTTGTTACAACAGAAACAGCCACAAGAAGGATGGATGAATTATGAATAGAGTGGTTGCTTACGTACGGATTTAACGGTGTCCATAAAAGCTTTAGCTGCAACTTCCGAGGACCAAACAAGCTTCATCCTTACGATATGATCAAAGTTGGTCTTCCTCTGTATTTACTTTCAGGGTGGCCGGTTGTGTTCCTTATGCTTTGTAATTAATTGGGGGTCCGTATTTATTATGAGCAAAATGTATTGGAATTTAGAAATGAATCCTACAATCATAATATATTTCAACAAACATAAAATAATATTTTTAAAATACGTACGTCCGTGTTGGTGACCAGCAAGGATGTAGTTGAGTGGAAACATAAGCTAAGGTCTTGGAGCTCAAGTTAAAATTTTTTCTAAATGAATGGACTCCTCAATGTATGGTGATCTAAGCTCAATAACTAAGGACTCTTTGATTACAACTTATTGGGCTTAATCAAAATAATCCGATCAGCCAATTTAAAATAATATTTGTTTGATGATGACATGTCTAAATAAGAACCTAAATTCGGTCGGCCCATTTAATAAGTCTAAAAACCTTATGTGTTTCCCATTCATTCCTTTTTAGTCATTCCCAAAAAAAAGGGCCGCTCATATCTTGGCATTCTCCTTGTCGGTCCATCTCCATCTTCTTTGCCAATCCATCTCCTCCATCATTTAGGCAAAGTAAGCTCCATCTCCGACGCCGTGGGCCTCCATCGCTCCACATGCTCCATCTCCGACGCCGCCACTACTGTTGCTTGCAGTTACGTTGTCGCTGCTGCTACGTGCTGTCATGCCGTCGCTGCTGTGTGCAGTCCCGCCGGCTCACCTCTCTTCGACGCCCTACTTCACGCCGACGGGTTTTGTTTGATTCAGGTTTGTTTTCTTTTTTCTCTTAAACAAAATACAATCTGTAAGTATTTATTATTCAATCTTTTCATCATTCTTGTTTATGAAATACTCAATCCTTTTTCTATTGTGTATGAGTGGATCACCATTCTTGTGAGCATAGCATTTTCTATAATAGCATGAAAAACTCCTTCAAGGATTTCTTGTTCTTGGAAAAATAATCTGTTGTTTATATACAATGCAGAAACTACAAAAGAAAACATAGATAAAACTGTAACTATACCTCCTTAGTTAATTCAATGCAAGCTTATGCATTCACAATCATGAGTCAATATCAGTTACATTTATCATTTTTGGTTACATTCATTTTTCATTATAACACATAAATTTTGGTGAAATTTGGCATCAATATGAAAATCAATTCTATCTCTGCCTTTGTCATTGGAATGTGGTGAATTAAAAAATCTAGGAATGATAGCATTCATTAGTTTCCATCTTAAACAGAAATGGATATGTTTGTTATATGAATTAATTGTGTAATTACTTACCAAGTATATGTTGTAATTTGTTGAAATAGTTACATACTTTGCTTGTTATATTATTTGATTGGGTAATAGGTTCGGAAGAAATGGATAATTTGCAACAAAAACGTGCTAGGATTAGTTGGAAGGATCATAATGTTGTAAAAACATTTTTAGAAGCTTGCATTCAAGAAGTAACGACCACCGGACGGGATGGTGGGGCATAATTTTATAAGAAAATGTAATATCTATGACCAATTATTTTTGGAATCCAACGACGAGACCAATGAAGAAGGCAAACAAAATGGAGAAGGCGAAGTAGACGAAACTCAATGAGGTGCTCAAAGTACACAATATATGGCTAATTTTCGTGATGAAATTGTCAATCGATTAGTATAAAATGGATCTTTACGTGCCAATGGATGTTTTATGTTTAATTGTCAATGAATCTTTTATGTTTAACTTATCAATGAATATTTAAATTGTCAATGAATTATTTATGTTTAATTATGATTCATATTTGCTTTTAGATAGTTGAGAGTTTTACATAGATGTATATTATTAGTTTTATTAAATTTAAAATCTTCATTCAGACCATAATTTTAATTGAAAAAACAAACAGATTTTTAGTTCAGACTGTTTAGGTAATGAAACAATCAAACAACAATTATCCATTCAGTTATTTATCTAATCAACATTACTTAATCCAGACAGCTCTTTAAATCCAGACAACACTTAATGGAAAATGTAATCAAACAGCCCCTAAACTAAACTATATGACTTAATTGTATGGAAGGCTAGCACGCCACGCCTAACCGGGATTCGTTTTTCTAAAAGAATTAAATATGATTTTATACATACATACATAATCGGGTAAAGTTGGCATGTAATGTATGATTATACGTATTTTCAGCGTCAATGATGTTATATACAAACAAAAACGATGGAAGGAATTAGGCAATTGACAAAAAAAATAAAAATTAAAGAATAGGTAGGTAGGTCGGATGGTTATTTTGACTGACTGGATATCATGGATATTGTAATTGTGTAGGGTCATTTTGTGCATTAATTATTGTTATATTATATATACATGACGAAAGCGCACATGTATGTATACAACAAACATATTCCATGACACAAGTGTATGCGTATCCCAACACTAAGTGATAAATATAAATATACTAATTAATTTTCTAATGATTGTCAACAAGTGAAAAGAAAAAAAAGATATTTACTACATCTATATTCAACGAATTTTCTTAATTTGCTTTATGATTTAGTTTTTGTTAAGATATTTACTATATCTTAATTTGTTAAGATATTGTTAAGATAAATTATGCATCTTTATTTTATGATAAATAAAGATATTTATTGTATTTATTTATCAGGTTTATTGCTCTAATATCATCCTAACGAGTGATAAGTGTGAGGTCACAGGTTCGACTCCCGTCGGAGGCAAGTTTGAATTTAGGTGGTGAAATTAAATCTAAAGTCTCCATTTGGGGTAAATGAGTAGTTTAGGAGTAGGAGTAGGTTAGTTTGCCATTCAAAAAAATTAGAATTTTCATCAATTAACAATCCACCATAATATAATTGTTGTAATAAATATATTTATCTTTGTTTAATGATTAGTTATTGTTAAGAAACTTCTTTTTATTTGTTAATTGAAATAAATTTGTAGAAAGTATCATTATGTTTATTGACTTAATTAAAGAATAAAGCACAAGTAAAACTTGACGAAAAATTCTTTAGTATATTGCTATTGCAAAAAGCAAAAGTGAAAATGAAGAATTTATTATTGATTATTAGAATTAAAGAACTTATATGTGTCTGTGGTTGAAAAGTGCATAACAACAAACTTGAATTCCTCTGTTTCCAGAAGATTTGCTCATATAGAAGAAATTTTGCATTGACGAGAATAATTTGGATGGAGGGGTACAAAAGGCGGAAGATTATATTCGTTCGTTTTAAGATATACCCAGACTCACGTTTTTGACCTCCTTTTTCGACAATTGGCGTCGACTTGAGTTTCATAAAAGTTTGACTCAATATCTTTAGATTTGGGTTGATCGACAAAAACCCGGCTCGTTTATTCCTTTAGATTTATACACACATAAGGCTCAAAATGGTAGATAAGAACTCGATCTAGTCGAGCCATTAAAAGCTCAAGCATGATATAAACTAAATCCAATCTGATCAAGCTAAGTTTGAGTTGATTTATAATTTTATATTTTACTCCTGCAAAGAGAGTCTTCTGGGCCCAATATTTGGTTTTCTTTTATCGGAGACAAATCTATTATAGTCTTATAGAGATGGGCAAATGTACAAGGCCTAATGGGCTTTTTGTTTAATTGACTGTGCATTGCATGTAACAACTATCATCTATGCCTCTATGGTGGGTGATCCATATTGGCCCAAAATCACCGATTTATAGTTGGGACTTGGGACTTGGGAATGCTTCTTTAATTTCAAATCTAATTTTATTGCAGAAAAAAAAGTGGAATGTAATTTAATAGATTAATAGTCCCGTTTTTCTCTGTTCCAAAAATAAATATTCATTTCGAAACACATTTAAATTATGTTCTTAATTGTACAATTATAAAACTGTAACTTCTAAATTTAACTTTTTATTTTTATCATTAAAATTCAAAATAAATTAGGGAAAATGACATCAAATAGCTCTGAACTTTCGACTTTGTACACATTTATGTAGTGAACTTTTTTTCGTGCACATTTGGTAGTCAAAGTTTCAAAATTGTTCCAATTTGGTAGTTGGCATACCTTTTAACCGGTTGCTTCCGGTTTCGATGCCTACATGGACAATTTTTTAATGACGTGGCTACTCGTTTTTATATTATATCCGGTTTTATCTACGTGGCAACACGTTTTTTAAAAACTCCCGGGTTTATAACGCCGTATGAAATTAAGAAATCATCCGGGTTTATAACGTCCTTTTTTAAAAAAACCCAGTTATAAACCCGGGTAATTTTTAAAAACGGGTTGCCACGTAGATATAACCGGGTATAATATAAAAACGGGTAGCCACGTCATTAAAAAATTGTCCATGTAAGCATCGAAACCGGAAGCAACCAGTTAAAAGGTACACCAACTACCAAAATGGAACAATTTTGAAACTTTGACTACCAAATGTGCATAAAAAAAAGTTCACTACATAAATGTGTACAAAGTCGAAAGTTCAGAGCTATTTTATGTCATTGTCCCAATAAATTAATGTCAAATTCTCATTCAAAATTTAATTGGCAAACCAAAGCCCACGTAACTTTGGTAAATAAGAAAGGCCCAAACAAGTTGACGTGAATATGTTTCTATAAATGCAAAGTTGGAGGCGGCAGATTAGAATAACACACGTGTTTTGCAGGCAACAAAGCCCCAAACACGTATCTTCAAAGCCCACAAACACCTTTTTCCTTCCAAAAAATAAAGTTGAAGGATCAAAAAACCCAACCGCAACATAAACACAATTTTTAATGAAGATCTTGAAACCCTCAACCCGATCATCCTTAAAACCCATTTTCCAAACCAATCACTTGTCATCTGAAAGACAAAAACCCAACCTTCAGGATGTGGGTGCAATGGCTTCCCTCCTCAAGACCCGATCCGTTGTCCGGTTTAGGGGCCCCGACACAATCAAATTCCTACAGGGTTTATTGACGAACGATGTTGGGAGATTCGGTGAGGCCGTGGGTGATAAGAAATCGAGCCTGGTCACCCCTAATGTGCCGGCTTCGTCTGCCCGGTCTCTGTATGCGGCGATGTTGACGCCGCAAGGAAGATTTTTGTACGATATGTTTCTGTACGAGGCGCCCCGAACCAATGAGAAACTTGACCCCAGTGGGTCTAGACCCGGACCCGAACAGGATGAGGTGGTGTTGCTTGCTGATGTTGATTGTTCGGTGTCGGAGGAACTAGTGGAGACCTTAAACAAGTAAGTTTGGTTAACGTAATCTGCAGGGGATTTTTGGTATTTGGAATGTAATGGATTATTTACAAGTTTTTTTTTTGTTACATAACAAGATCACTTACGAGCTTTTGGTTTTTTTTTTTTTGTTATATGATAAAAGAGCTTTGATTCTAAAGCAGAGAAATAGAATTGAGGTTACTGTCTTTTTCCTAATCAGTATGGAAAAAAAAAATGTAATGGATGAAGTTTTATAGTATATTTTATTTTTCATGGTCATTAGTAACTATGATTCATCAAAATAGCTTATAAATTTCATTCCTTTTATTTGTGTTTCTTGTAATTATTTAGTGATTGGTGAGCGTGACATGGAAATGATTAAAAAAAATGGAAAGTGAATGAATTCTGATAGCATCATATTCATTTTCAATGTCATTCTATTTTGTTCATCCTAATTGTGTTTTCGCATAACATAATCAATGTGATTAGTTGGTGAGTGTGACATGAAAAGATTAAGAAAAATTGGAAAATGAATGAAGTTTTATGGTATCTTCTTTCATTTTCAATGTCATTAGTAACTATGATATGATAAAATAGCGTATGTATTTTATTCCTCCTAATTGTGTTTCTTGCATAATGAATCAGTATCTGTGATTAGTTAGTGATTGGTGAGTGTGACAGATATAGATTGAGGTCGAGGGTTGATATTGAGAATGTGGGAGACGAAATGTGTTGTTGGCAGAGGTATGGTAGCGATCTAGATGCTTCTGTTGGGTGGGGTGGTGCCATCGATTCAACCGCAAGTTCATCTTCACAAGGAAATAGCATTGGCTGGCAATGGCATAAAGATCCCCGACTCCATTGCTTAGGTTTCCGTGGAATCTTCCCCTCCAATGTAACACGTGAGTCTCAATCTCTCCTCTCCCAACAGGAACACGATATTCTACTTAATATTTACGTTTTTGTTGTCTACACACACACACACACACACACGAATTGCGAGAGTTGGTTCAAGCCAAGGCTTTTGTTTGTTTGTTTGCAGCACCAATGGTTGAGGCTGATATAGAAACGGAAGAAGAAAATTACCTTGTCTGGAGATTAGAGAGGGGCGTTGCCGAAGGCTCCATTGAGATCCCAAAAGGTACATTTAATTTGATTATGCCTTGAAATGGTTGTTGATGTTTTACAACAAGACCCACATGACACCCTTCAGGTGAGGCAATCCCACTGGAGTACAATCTTGCTGGTTTAAACGCCATAAGCTTTGACAAAGGCTGCTATGTGGGCCAAGAACTCATCGCTCGCTCCCATCACCGTGGGGTTATCCGTAAGCGTTTGCTTCCCCTCAAATTCCTAAACCAATCCGGGACAGGTACACATTCTCTCCACTTGTACTGTACATCATGAATCCTTCCTTCTTCAACTACAATTAATAAGTCCCTAATTTTGTTTTCAGAGGTGGAGCAGAAGGTTGCTCCCAATTCTCAAGTAATAGCATTGAGTTCTGGCAAGAAAGCTGGGACAGTCACCACTGCTCTTGGCTCTCGTGGCCTTGCTCTCCTGAGGCTTGACGAAGCTTTTAAAGGATCCGGAAATCTAATCATTAAAGGACAGGAAGACATCAAGGTGGAACCCATCCGACCTAAATGGTGGCCAACCGATTGGTTTTCAGCTGGGTAAATGTAAATCTACCACTTTGTTGTCTCTTAATTAAGGAAGACATAAGAGTTTCTAGTGACTAGTGTAAACCTGTTGTTTTCTCAGTTATGTTATATATGTTAAACGATAAATAAAAGTGAGCATATATTAGAACGGCACCATCAAGTGTCTAACAATTGGCCTTTGCTTGATTTCTGTAATAGGATCGAATTATATAATTTACAATCTCAACAAAAGACAAGGTTCAACTGAGATGAAAATTATGGGGCGACTGGGATTGCGTTGGTCTAGTGATTGTCTGATTATAGTGTTTTGAAAACTCAAATAATCACTTGGGAATTTTTGTCAATCCAAAAGATTGATTAGCTGTGTTTGATACAACGAAACGCAGTTTTGAATAAAGCGGCTAGTTTTTTTAAACGCTCTTTAATCACTCTTCCAGGAAAAACGCATAATCACTTTACAAGCGCAATCCCAAGCACCCCTATAAAAAGTATTAAACTAATTCTCGAATCACTGCATCCATTGTTAGCCTGTTCTCGGGAAGTTCATCAATGCAAACCACCCCAATTTTGGTCAACTTAGCTGCTTCCGATTCTGAAAACTTGCCGTTAAGATTTTCGTCGATGAAATCATCAAACCTTCTGTCTGCAGCAGCTGCTCGTATTGACCCAGTGAGATTACTTTTACCCGAAAGTATCTGAAGAACCACAACCCCGAAAGCATAGACATCGCTCTTTTCCGTGAATTTTCCTGTGGTGATATACTCGGGAGCCATGTAACCTAAAGCCGCACTGACCTTGAGTGCTGAGAAGACAATGTCATCAGCCAGGAGCTTCAGGAGGCCTGCGTCTGTGATCAAAGGGTTGTATTGTTGGTCGATGAGGATCTTTTCCATCGATATGTTACGATGAATCATCCCAGGTTTGTCTACGTCGCTTCTGTGCAGATACGCAAGGCCTGATACAAGGTGATATTAATTTCATGGCATATACAAATAATTGGAAACTGTCGACAACTGACACCGTTATAGCAAACTATACTGCATCTTATCTAGTTTGACATTTTCATCAAACATAGTAGGTTAGTTAAAAACACAACCAACCTTTGGCTATGCCGTTGATGATGGAAACCCTTTTGGGCCAGTCAAGAACATGGCTGCTCCTTCCATCTTCAACATCAAGGTACTGTGATAAATTCCCATTTGATGCGAAATCGTACACCAAAAAGCATTCGCCCCTGCCTTTTGAACAACAAAACCCTCGAAGCCTTGCCAGGTTTTCATGTTTCAAAGATGTTAGTAGGCTCAGCCCCTTGGTAAACTCGGCTTCGTCAGCCTTGCAACTTGTGATGCTCACGCTCTTTACTGCCACAACCGACCTGTCCCTCAAAACTCCCTTGTACACGGCTGAAAACTTGCTCCTCCCCAGCAGATTAGCATCGGAGAAGTATCGAGTAGCCGACTCGATTTCCTCCAAGTTGAAACTCTGTAGGGAGTCTGATTCAACACAAAAGCTGCAAGCTTTTGGTGAGGCTTGTGTAGGGTCCCATGCGCAAGAGTAATCACCACTTCTCCCCGAGGATTCTTGCATGCTAAACCTGTGCTCAGGAGTATCCGACTTGCTCCAGATTTTTTGTTTTCGCCTTCGGTGGACAAAAATTGCGACGAATATGGTTACTGTTAAAGCTGCGATAACCGTGACAATGGCTGCAATGATGCCGACCCGTCGAAGATTAGATGAGTTTGTGCAGTGGGTTTGCTGACAATGAGGCACAATGTTAGCTGATTGGGGTATGTTTGCAGGTAAGGTGGTGTTTAGCATGGGTGAAAACGGTTCGAGTTGGTTGATCATTCCCACATCAAGGTTGGTACACGGTCTTAGCGAAGAAAACGCGGAACCACATAGATCACGGTTGTTCTTGTAAGCGAACCCGTCGTTCAATCGCTTCAAAGCTACAACAGATATAAGGAAAATGTAAAACGAACAAAAAGTCGAAAATAGAAATACAAAGAGGGCGTGGCTTACCGGTTGGAACGAACCCGGATAGGGTGTTGTTCTGGACATCAAAAAACTCCAACTGGGAGAGTCTGGCTATGGTTATAGGGATTGAACCAAATAGTTGGTTAAAGCTAAGGTCCAGCCTCTTTAACATGGGTAGGCCTCCAAGGGTCCGAGGGATTTGGTCGCTTAACAGATTGTGTTGCAGCGCTAGAACGTTTAGTTTTTTTAAGTTTCCAAGCTCTGAAGGTATGCTTCCATTCAACTGGTTACAACACAGATCAATCACTGCAAGGGGGTAAAAAAAAAACAAGTTTTTCATTGGTCATCGCTGCAAAACTTAAAATCATAGAAAATTGAGTTGAACAAAAATCTCCAACGGTTTGATTGATGAATTCAACCTGAACCCTAATATATTTAAAAAAAAAAAAAAAGAAAAGAAAAGAGCATAGGCCAGTTGGTTAGATGCAGACCTTGAAGAGTAGTGATGTTGGCAATGTCGTTTGGTATTTGTCCGGTGAGATTATTGACGTTGAGATATAACTCAGATAACTCGGAGAGAGTTGAAATCTGTTTGGGGATTAGTCCGGTGAGGAAATTGTAGTGAAGATACAAACCGGACAAGCACTTCAAGCGGGAGATGGCCGGAGGGATTGTACCGGTGAGACCTTTACCTTGTAAGGAGATGTTAGCCACTTTGAGATACTGGTTACAAGCAACACCGATGAAGGAACCGCTACAGGGGTCGCCGGTTTCCGTCCATGATGAGAGGTGCTTGTTTTCTGGATCTAAAGAAGCCTTGATCTCCATAAGAACACTAACTTCTGGATTTCCATGGCATGGAAATGGAATTGGGAGTGTTAAAGCCAAAAACAGCAGGGAAAGATGGAGGAACATTTTTCCAAACGAAAGAAAGAAAGAAAGAAATGGTTGGAGAAACAATATGAATAGTGTTTAGTGTGAAGGGGAGACTTTGAAATTGTAAGTGATGGACAGATAGATAGATCAGATGCATGTAATGTAATGTAATGGGAAAATGTGCTTTTTTCAGGACAATAGTCAATCATTAACCGTTACATCCGTCTGACTTTTTTCTCCCCTTGGGTTTTCTTTTTCTTTTTCTTTTTCTTTTCCTTTTTATTTTCATGAATGAATTATTTATTGCTGTTGCATTGCGGGTTGCCTGCCTACATTTGAACAACTAAACTAATTCAACACAAATTAGTATTACAACTGGAAATCAATATATGTGTGTGTTTGTGTGTGTAAATAAATAATAATTAAAACACATTAAATCATATATATATATATATATATATATATATATATATATATATATATATATATATATATATATTTGTGTATTTGTATGTGTGATCGGGTTATGTATATGCATACGTGTCTGTGTATTCAGGTTCAATAGAGTAAATCTAAAAATTCTGTGTACACAGGAACATATACATAACCCGATCACACACACATATACACACATAGTGTAAATGAATTTTAAGATTGCAAACAAATTAAAATTTAAAAATTTGTAAACAAACATGTCAAAGTCACTTTATCTAGATTTTTGTTCTTCAATAAAATAGAAGGTAAATTCTTTATACACCATACTCTATTTTCTCATACACCACACCCTATAATTTTGACCAATAATTTAATTAAATTAGAGTTTATGATTGGTTGCATGTTCCTCTTTTTCATTGAATAAATAATTTAGTAGCCATGATTATGCAATGATTATAAATGAAGGTGGTGTATGAAGTATAACCCAAAATAGAATCTCTCTTGGTCAAACCTAACCCTAACCCTACAGCTATGACTAATACTATCTATGATCACTAACGTTTCGAATGTGTCTTATTTGTAAATGAATTTTATTAAAATTAATAGTGCAACTTTACTTCTTTATTAAATTTATCATCCTCGTTTATTTAAGAAAGTAGCACGTGATAGATAAGAAAGTTAATAAATTAGGAGAACCTTGTCTAAGCTAATTCGAAAGGACATGTATCAATATTTTAATGAAATTGAAATTCTAATTTATTACATCTTTTTGTTATCTCTTATTTTTACTTTAGATTTAGACCTGATTTTTCTTTTTAGAAACCGTAAATTTTATTTTTTTCTATCAATTTTAGTGATTGCTTGATTGACATACACACTTGTGACATACACCTGTCACACATACGTGAATACGTGATACATGGATGCAAAAAAGTAAAGCAAAGAGATAGATTAAAACAATCATTTTTTTTTTTTGTTGTTTAAAGGTTTTAATGGATGATCTCATTAAATATATAAAAAATTGGGTCTAGAGAACATGGGATAAAAATAAATCATTATTTATGCCATTGTATAAAACAAACATTTGTTGCCTATAAGCTAAACTTTTTATTAAAAAGTTATTACTTCGGCTTATCATTTTGCGTGTTTTTGCATGTTTAGCTATTTTATGTTGATGTTTTTTCAACAAGAAAAATTTCAAGTATAATGATGGTTTGTGTTTTTTTATCAACCCATTCACTTATATTTAACAAGTCTTGTCAACGTATTTCTTGTCCTAAACACAAAATACTAGAAAATTTTAAAATAGTATTGTTTTGATCTGTTGTTTTTTTGTTACATAAATCTCCAAAAAAGCTGATTTATATTTTTTTGTTTTTTTGATCGAAAACATTGGACTTTTGTGTTGACTCTAATTTTTGTAACGTTTTTAAACAAAAAAAATTTGATTGAGTGACTTAATTGAAATATATTTCAAAGATGATGATTTATAATACAAATTTTTGATTGAGAGACTTAATCAAACAAAATATATTAACAAATATGCGTCACCTAATCATATTTGGATACATTGATGTCACGTGTATGTCATGTAATGTAAGTTTGGTAGCCGATTGCAACCTATATCATATCAAATTTGTGAGTTTTAATTGATTAAGAAACTTATTAGATAACAAAAATAATAATAAAGACTTTGAAAAAAGAAATGTAGTTTGAGGGCATTTTATGAAAATTTTCGAATCATTAATCTATGTAAGCTTTTACGCCTATATCAATCACCTCCAAATTCATTTGAATCTTAACATGAAATCTTTGTTCAATAAATGTAATTATTGAAAATAAAGGATTAAAATCTTTGATATAATTACGTGTCATCAGTTAAAAAATGACAAAAGATAAAAAAGAAACATTTATGATGTGTTTTTTTTTTCCATAAACTTGATGAGGATGGAAAATGAAATTCAGTAAAGCACAAAATATGAAGAAAGACATTAAAAAAAAAAAAGTAAAAGTAAAAAGTTGTAAATAGGTGTGTGTTTGAATTTGAAGGATGATCGTGTAAAGTTTGCCAGTGGTTTATGAGATAAAAGTAATTTATTGTTCCTTTTTGTTACCTTTCTCACCTTTTCTATTCTTTTTAGGTTCAACAAAAATTTGGTTTAATTTTTATTGAAACTGTACAAATAATCATAATATACGAACTGTAACAGTGCCAGAAGTAGCAGTCCAGCCAGTCCTTTATCTACTACGATTTTCTGAATACTTATGAATTAAATTGACTAATGCAATAATATTTTGTTTTAATTCAATTTACAAAAGTCAAATGATAATTGTTGACACTGTGATCAATCTTTCATGCTTTACAGACTGTAGTTTGGTATTTTGATTTATAAAATCTAATTACGTAATTAATATAAAAAATAAATTTAACAAGTTTAAATATTTTAGTAGTAAGTTGAATTATAATATTTCTGGATTCCTGCGCAAATAGCACAATGCCAAAAATACTTCAATCTTTTATACACCGCACTTTTAAAATCTAGAATGTCATGCCATAAGGGGAATAAAATACTAATTTGTATAAAATAATTATAAAAAGTATCACTTCATTACTAGATTTATGTAATTATTTATTGGTTTTTCTTTCAACAAAATCTTCAATTATTAGAAATACTAAGCGTGAATAGATTAGGTTAGGGGTGACAAAAACCTGCAAACCAAACCGAAACTTGACCAAAGATGGTTGTATATGGTTCGGTTCCTGATCCATCGGCTCGGTTTTGTTTGGTTTTCTATTCTTTTCCATTGTACAAGTGGGGCTAAACCGGAACCAGTACCATCACTTAGTATATTTCGATATGAAGAGTTGGGGGATAACAAATTTGAACTCATTGTTTCGATTAAAAAGAAGTGTCTGAGAAGATAGATCTAGATTTCTAAGAGCTTTTACTTATGTTTTGAGAATTCCGGCATGGTTTCTTTACCGGCTTACACCATCCATATTGAACTTGAATAAAATCTTATAAGCAATCTAAGATCATATAAATCAAAATTAGCTATAAAAATATGAGCTTGCATTAACAATCAGATTAGCCTTAGTGTTTTATTAATATTCACTTTGGTTCCTTTGTTTTGAAAAATTAAGTTTAAAGGACTTTACTGATGAAAATATAAAATTATGGTGGTTTATCGTTTATAAATAATTGAAAAAACTTACTTTTATATTTTTATCAATTTGCTTCATTCAATCTGAAGTAGAGAGATCAAAGTAAGTATGACAAAAAGTGTAACTTAAAGAAAAAGAAATAACTAAACAAGTAAATCAATAAAAATGGACAAGTAATTTGGTTTTTTAATATAAAAATAAAAAAATATCATACTAAAAGTAGTAGTTTTTAAAAAATATAACAAAATTATTGGATGCTACAAAATTCAAATTTGAAATAAAAAAAGTTGATGACCAAACTTTATTGGACATAATGAACCCAAGCGTCCACTTACCAATTACCATATACCCTGGTCATAGTCTTAGAATGTGTTTGGCTGTACTTATAAACGAGATTATTAACTTATTACGTTACAATAATGCAAATAATTGGTTTAAAATGTTTGAATTGCATACGTTAATAAGTGATTATTTGCGTTTAGAGTTAATCCTACAACACTTTTTCATAAGTTAAAAATTGTAGCTTATTTGCTTTATAAATGATTATTTTGTCATTTTACAAGTGAAAACGCAAATCCAAACACTTTAAAACTGATTATTTGATAATTATGATAACAAACAGCAGAAGCTAAACCAAACACTACATTTCCGACAGCACTTTTTGTTACAACTATTATCTGATTGTTAGTTATCAAAACGCTACAACACTTTTTCAAACGTAAATCCAAACACTCTCTTAGTCCCAGTGTTGTTGCTACAAGAATTAGAACAAAAGCGGTTTTTTGAAGAATATCGACCCTTCACTTATTTAAGAAACTTATGTTTGGTGTTTTTTTTTTTTTCAAATTTAACTATTTTAACAATTGAGATAAAATATAATTTTAATTGAAATGCATATCTACACTTTAAATTTTACCCACCGAGAAAAAGAAGATTGAAAGTAAATGGTCAACATCAGAAATTAGACACAATTCCACCATTAAAAAAGAATCAAAACAAATGGCAATACTGAAATAATGATTACGAGGGTGTTTGGATTTGCGTTTGAAAAAGTGCTGTAGCGTTTTGGAAACTAATAATCAGATAATAGCTGTAACAAAAAGTGCTGCAGGAAATGTAGTGTTTGGTTTAGCTTCTGCTGTTTGCTATCATAATTATCAAATAATCAGTTTTTAAAGTGTTTGGATTTGCGTTTTTACTTGTAAAATGATCAAATAATCACTTATGAAGCAAATAAGCTACAATTTTTAGCTTATGAAAAAGTGTGGTAAAATTAACGCTAAACGCAAATAATCACTTATTAACGTATGCAATCCAAACACTTTAAACTAATTATTTGCGTTATTGTAACGTAATAAGCTGATAATCTGGTTCATAACGCAAAACCAAACACCCTCTACAACTTGGTGATAAACTTTCACCAACTGCACGTTACAATAAAACAGTCATTTTTATTTCTTGCAAACGATGCAAATAAAATATGATACTATGGTCGTTTATGTTTTCATGATTTTTACGTTATCATCTTTTAATGTAATTTTTTTTAGAAAAGTTTTCAAACTAATTTTTTTTTCCTTCTTGTTTTATGGAATTTACTACTAGAGTCCTGTTGTAATTAGTATATCGGGTTTCAATATCCAAATTTCACTAAATTAGAAAAAAAATTAACTTCAGAATTTTTCTAAAAAAATTACAAAGAAGGATTAAAACGCAAAGAACGTAAAAATATGTTGTTTTTTTTTTTTTTTTTTTCACAATAAGACCTTAAAAATACACTACCTTCTTATAAAGACACTTTTAGTTTATCATCAGCCTTGACTATTGAAAAGTTGTCATTAAACGAAATATTGTTATAAAAATACACTACCTTCTTATAAATTTATAATTATTGATAACTTATTACTTGAAATTCATAAGAAAATTGCAATATACTAGTTACTACTAAATACTAATGCAAGGTTGCTAGGTTCTTTATTTTATTATATTTATTGGGTTTTTTTGGAGTTATGGAGGTGGATCACATCACAAATTATCGCATGTAATTATGATTGAAAACGAAGTGGTCGATACTCAACATCTTATTCTTTGCGATTGTAATTGATGCACACCAAATTCCAGCTTTTTCCAATATTTTCAAAGTTCCTCCGTCTGTCCACTTTCTTTTTTTTTTTTTTTTTTTTTTTTTTTTTTTTTTTATATTTTTTATTTTTATTTAATAGGTAAGTTCCCACATTTTATTAAAATAATTGTTTAATTCATTGTATTTTTTTATTAAGGGAGAATTTCATATATACCCCTCCAAAACTTCATAATATCATATATACCCAACCTAAAATTTTAATATCATATATATCCCTCCTAAACATCATAATATTATATATACCCAATTTTATTTATAAATATCACATATATCCCTCTTAAACATCATTAATATCATATATACCCAAATTCATTAATTTCATTATTTTTAAAACATTTAAAACTCATAATTAATATTGCTTATTAATTAATGACCATTATACCCTTACTCATTTCTTCTTTCAACTAAACTTCAAAATATCATGTTTATCCAACTTAAATTAAAATATCATATCCCTTTTAATTATTCTATATAATTTATATTTGTAAACTTTACTAAATAAATTCTTCAAACTAAAACAAATTTAACATTAAATTATTTGATTACATATTATGTTCTTTTATTCGTTTCTCTTTTCGAACTTTATAGTTGCATCGCATTTCGTTTTTTTTTAATTTAGTATATATTTTTTTGTTTTCTAATACATTGGTTTCTATTTTTTTTTTTCAAATTTGCATTCGTTTTATAACTATTGTTTATTTAGTTTTTTTTTAATTTTTATATTTAGTCTAAAATCTGAGTTATAACTTGTATCTGATGTAATTAGTTTGTATATTTTGTGTTAACTACAATATTATACACACACACACACACACACACATATATATATATATACATACATACATACATATATATATATATATATATATATATATATATATATATATATATATATATATATATAATCTCATCGTTAACAAAAAATATACACAACTAATTAATTCGGATAACAGGTTATAACTCATATACTAGACTAAATATAAAAATTTTAAAAAGTGTAAACTAAATAAACAATAGTTATAAAACGAATGCAAACTTGAAAAAAAAATTGAAACTAATGTATTAGAAAACAAAAAATATATACGAAATTAAAAAAACAAAATGCGATACAACTATCAAATTCAAAAAGAAAAAGAAAAGAAAGAACATAATATGTAATCAGTTAATTGTTGTAACACCCCTCCCGATCCCGGAAATGCCACGTCAATTCAATACACAGGTGGCTTATCGCAATAGCTCTATTATGCACACGTCACAGGATAAACTAGAATCCACTATTAATTTAAAACTTTTACATAAACACAATCAACATATAATCCGCTGATTACATAATCCCAAAAGCTGCTAACATAATTAACACTGATTAGATCATTACACAAAACTAACACCAAGCTCCCCAGATGATTCCCGATCCCCGCAATCCCCTGATCAGCAAACCCAGCTACTCATCTCTTCCCCTGATACCCTGAACACGGAAGACTCGAATACGTAAGCTCGAAAGCTCGTGAGTACTCGAGGGTTAGACTCTGCACAGTAACACATAGCATGCATACACGTAGCACATACACACAACACAAGCTCAATCTCTGTCCCTGGCAATCAACATCTCAATACAGGTATGAACACATAGCATACTCATGCCACACAAGCCTCTGCTCAGAGACATATGAGATCCAATGCCCAATGAGATACTCATCTCAAATGGGGAAACTCTTCCCCTCCTGCACCCTAGCCATACTCATGGCTAACAGGACTCGTAGGCTCAGGAGCGACCTGAGAATAAACACAACCATATATATATGGGGACCCTACTCAGGGTTGAACAGAGCTACTCAGCTCCCGCGATAACTCATCGCAATCACGGTATCATGGATCTCATACATAATTTTATATCCACATATAAAGAAAGGAAGGATAATACCTGAGGGGCAGCTCGTATTGCCCACCATCTCAACACAGTTCATATATTCACATATGAAGTATGACACAAAATGACCCAAAAGACAACGACCGGTCTTTTTAAAAGATCTCGCGTACTCACCTGATCGATCCACTAATCCCGGAATCTCTAACTCGGCTCGGCTCGTTGACTCGTCCCTGAAATCGCACGGATCCCAACCGTTAGCACAAACTCATTTCAAAAGGCACACATAACAATTTATAACTCAACTCATAACCGGCCCAAAGCCCCGAAATAACCCCAACCGAAAGCCCCGAAAACCCGATCAAACCCGACCCAAAACAATATCAACAATATCCCGGAAATCCAACGAAATACGACTCAATATCTCAAACGGAACCCGACCCGAATAATCCCCAAATAAAGCCCAACGGAACCCCCAAACCAGCCCAAACGTCCCAAAGCAAGCAAAACCGACCCTTCTCCCCTGACTACCGAACGCGCCCGCGTCCCAGCAGTCTCGGCCGCGCCGCCCCTCCATCGCGGCCGCGCTGACTGCTGTCTTCTTCTTCCATGTTTCGCTGATCTGCTGCTACCCTGAAGGAATCAATCCTCCAAATACCCGACTTTCAGCCCCCAAATACACAAAATTTCAAATACAAAATCCCAAACAACCCTCAAACATTTTATACTATTTTCAGCAACATAAATCACGGATTTAAAAGCTCAACTCGTGAAATCTTACCTCAAGAGCTCAAGAACACAAAGGTAGAGATGATTATGTCAAGTCCTAGCAATTAACCCTTGAATTTGGAAGCTCCCTTGCTGCTGGAAAGCCACGAACACACACATAATACACACACTTTCACACATACTTTGGTTCCCAAAATGAGGAAGAGAAAGAAAAGGAACGCACGTATATTATTTATTCTTTTAGCGGGTTCCGACCCCAATAACCCGAACCCGATACCGCAATTTCACAATTAATATCCACTTTACCCAATTAATTTCACGAACCCAAATATACAATTAATCCACTAAATTTATGACCCGGAGACACGTAACTCGCAAACCCGACACGTATATATCCACTAATCGGGTTCTCATTGGACCCACGCAATAATAATATATTAATTATCCACTAAAATAATTACACATAATTATTTCAAAATTGGGATGTTACAAATCCTCACCTCTTAAAAAGATTCCGTCCCCGGAATCTATCGCAAGCCATTCGCAATACACATCGCTAAGTCAAATCCCCGAAAATGTTAACTCTGATAAATTCACATTTGAACTCTGATTGGCACAATCATCACTAATACACGTCTCTATTTCAACTCTCGAAGCAAGTCAACTCCCTCGAATCTTTAACTCAATTAGACAATCCACTAATAGCTCAATTAAATCCCCTAATTCACATATCGGCAACTGATAGATCCTCTATTCACAGAGTCTTCACGTGGCGTCACCTTATAAGCCACTAAATCCACATATGATCTCAATCCATCAGTCTTCGCACTTTCTCATCACATACTCATATAACTCTATACAGATCATCCACTAACACAACACATAACGATATCTCCATCATATCACTAACGCAGGCCCAAAAACATGGTTAAATTCATAAAGGGATTAAATCCACTCTCAATAGATTAATCCACTATCACAACAGAACTCTCAGCTCTTTTCACCACCCAGATAAACGCATCTCGCAAAGCACAATATCACAGATAGGGATAGCACACACAAGAATTTAAATCCACTATTAAAATGATAACCCACTATCAGAATTGATCAATCCACTAGTATATCACAAACATATTCGCAAAGATTACTCATATAACTCACACAACTCAGCAAGATTAATCCACTAATATAGCACAATGTCCAATCCCAGAAATCCGATAACCCATCTTACCACAATATATCTCACTTTCACACACATGCCCAGATATAATAATCCCCCATGACCCATACACAATCGTCCCGAACCTCTGTCACAGAGTCACATAACCACAGACAAACGAAGCAGTCACACACAGCAGAACACATACTCTTATCACAGACATAGCCCAATAGCCCGCCCCACAACTGACACACACTCTAAGCAAGCTCAGAAAACATACCCGATATCACATCAGTAGTATCTCGAGCTTCCTCTGCGGTCGCCTGAAAAACCCGACCTCGTGCTCTAGAGTCATGACGACCGGATGACGACGGCTCAGCTCTGGCCCCACTGGAACTCATACCCTGCATCGCTGGCCCCATCTCTGGACAATCTCGTACTCTGTGCCCCGGTCTCCCACAACGGAAGCACAACGGCTCTGGGACTGTACACGTGGCGGCAGCATGCCCACGCTGACCGCATCGATAGCACCTGGGCACGCACGGCCCACTATGGCGTCGGTGGCATCTCGGGCACTCCCGATCTCCAACCGAACTGTCTCCCCTATCGCCCCCATCTCGAGGCCTCTGCCTTACACTGCTCTGGCTCTGCCCTACATATCTCGAACTCTGCCTCTGACTCTGACTATCCGATCGCTGGCTCTGTCCCGGTCCACTCGACCTCCGCTCCCTATCCCTGTCTCTGTCTCTATCTCGATTTCGTCTGTCTCTTGAACTCTGACCCGAATGCCGATCCCTGGAATCATCTCTGGAATGCCTCCGGTCTCTTGAGGACCGCTCGGGTGTCCTTACACGCCTGCGCTGAAAGGACAGGTCTTCTCTTTGCTTGACTATCTCCCGCTCTCTGATGCGGGCCATCTCTAACGCTCTGGCGAACGTAGGCGTCTCATGCATCCCAACGAACTCTCTGATATCGGCTCGCAGTCCATCAATGAACGCATCGACCTTTCGCTGCTCGGTGGCGATGTGATGGGTAGCAAACTGCGAATACTCATTAAATTGATCCACGTACTGCTGCACTGTCATCTCACCCTGCTGCAGATGCAGGAATCGCCGCTCCATCTCCCGCCTCTCGTCTCTAGGAATATACTGCAGCTCGAACACAGCTCTAAACTGATCCCACGTCATCGCAAAAGCTGCAGAAGATGTCATAGCCGACTCGATAGATTTCCACCACTGCAATGCCCCTCCCCTCAACAGATAAGCCGCATACCCAACCATGTCTCTCGGCTCCACATGCGCAACTCGAAAGGCAGCCTCCACCTCGCGCTCCCATGCCATAGCCGTCCCTGGCTCACCCCCACCTCTAAACTCTGGCGGGTTCCCAGTCATGAAATCCTTAAACGAACCCCCTCGTCGCGACGTAGAGGAAGAAGCACCCGCACCTGAATCCGGACCACCCCCAGCACGCGGTCCCATACCCTGATCCTGTTCCCGCTCCTGCTCTCTCTGTTGCCTGTAAAACTCAGTCAATACCCCCAGAAGCTCTGACTTGCGAATAAACTCGTCCCCTTCCGGCTTGCCCGCGCCGGATCCCTCGCCCTGATCTGCCATAACTATCTGCACAAATCAAAACAATTGAGAACCATATATAGACCACCCAGCGTTATACACTAAGCCAGGTTAGTTAATTCCACTAATATCAATCGCAATAGATCCCCCATGGATCGAAACAAGGTTTAAGTTAAGCATCCACTAATGATACTCAGACTTCAAACCACAAGCTCTGATACCATGCTGTAACACCCCTCCCGATCCCGGAAATGCCACGTCAATTCAATACACAGGTGGCTTATCGCAATAGCTCTATTATGCACACGTCACAGGATAAACTAGAATCCACTATTAATTTAAAACTTTTACATAAACACAATCAACATATAATCCGCTGATTACATAATCCCAAAAGCTGCTAACATAATTAACACTGATTAGATCATTACACAAAACTAACACCAAGCTCCCCAGATGATTCCCGATCCCCGCAATCCCCTGATCAGCAAACCCAGCTACTCATCTCTTCCCCTGATACCCTGAACACGGAAGACTCGAATACGTAAGCTCGAAAGCTCGTGAGTACTCGAGGGTTAGACTCTGCACAGTAACACATAGCATGCATACACGTAGCACATACACACAACACAAGCTCAATCTCTGTCCCTGGCAATCAACATCTCAATACAGGTATGAACACATAGCATACTCATGCCACACAAGCCTCTGCTCAGAGACATATGAGATCCAATGCCCAATGAGATACTCATCTCAAATGGGGAAACTCTTCCCCTCCTGCACCCTAGCCATACTCATGGCTAACAGGACTCATAGGCTCAGGAGCTACCTGAGAATAAACACAACCATATATATATGGGGACCCTACTCAGGGTTGAACAGAGCTACTCAGCTCCCGCGATAACTCATCGCAATCACGGTATCATGGATCTCATACATAATTTTATATCCACATATAAAGAAAGGAAGGATCATACCTGAGGGGCAGCTCGTATTGCCCACCATCTCAACACAGTTCATATATTCACATATGAAGTATGACACAAAATGACCCAAAAGACAACGACCGGTCTTTTTAAAAGATCTCGCGTACTCACCTGATCGATCCACTAATCCCGGAATCTCTAACTCGGCTCGGCTCGTTGACTCGTCCCTGAAATCGCACGGATCCCAACCGTTAGCACAAACTCATTTCAAAAGGCACACATAACAATTTATAACTCAACTCATAACCGGCCCAAAGCCCCGAAATAACCCCAACCGAAAGCCCCGAAAACCCGATCAAACCCGACCCAAAACAATATCAACAATATCCCGGAAATCCAACGAAATACGACTCAATATCTCAAACGGAACCCGACCCGAATAATCCCCAAATAAACCCCAACGGAACCCCCAAACCAGCCCAAACGTCCCAAAGCAAGCAAAACCGACCCTTCTCCCCTGACTACCGAACGCGCCCGCATCCCAGCAGTCTCGGCCGCGCCTTGATCGCGGTCGCGCCGCCCCTCCATCGCGGCCGCGCTGACTGCTGTCTTCTTCTTCCCTGTTTCGCTGATCTGCTGCTACCCTGAAGGAATCAATCCTCCAAATACCCGACTTTCAGCCCCCAAATACACAAAATTTCAAATACAAAATCCCAAACAACCCTCAAACATTTTATACTATTTTCAGCAACATATATCACGGATTTAAAAGCTCAACTCGTGAAATCTTACCTCAAGAGCTCAAGAACACAAAGGTAGAGATGATTATTTCAAGTCCTAGCAATTAACCCTTGAATTTGGAAGCTCCCTTGCTGCTGGAAAGCCACGAACACACACATAATACACACACTTTCACACATACTTTGGTTCCCAAAATGAGGAAGAGAAAGAAAAGGAACGCACGTATATTATTTCTTCTTTTAGCGGGTTCCGACCCCAATAACCCGAACCCGATACCGCAATTTCACAATTAATATCCACTTTACCCAATTAATTTCACGAACCCAAATATACAATTAATCCACTAAATTTATGACCCGGAGACACGTAACTCGCAAACCCGACACGTATATATCCACTAATCGGGTTCTCATTGGACCCACGCAATAATAATATATTAATTATCCACTAAAATAATTACACATAATTATTTCAAAATTGGGATGTTACAATTGTATATAGATTACTGTAGAAAAAACAAATAAGAAAATATAATAAGACGATACGATTTGATTACAAACGAGCAAAAACATGATACAAATTATTTTTTATTTTTAATGTTAATTTGAAGAATTTGTTTAATAAAGTTTACAAAAATAAATTATATAAAATTATTAAAAGAGATATGCTATTTTAATTTAAGTTGGATAAATATGATATTTTGAAGTTTAGTTGAAAGAAGAAATGAGTAAGGGTATAATGGTCATTAATTAATAAGCAATATTAATTATGAGTTTTAAATGTTAAAAAAATAATTAAATTAATAAATTTGGGTATATATGATATTAATGATGTTTAAGAGGGATATATGTGATATTAATAATAAAATTGGGTATATATGATATTATGATGTTTAAGAGGGATATATATGATATTAAAATTTTAGGTTAGGTATATATGGTATTATGAAGTTTTGGAAGGGTATATATGAAATTCTCCCTTTTATTAAAATGAATGATTAATTTGTTGTGTTTCATGAATATAATGCTATTTTTATAAAGTTGAGGGATATTCCTTTATGACGTCTAGAGACACTCATTTAAAAAACTGTCCACAAACTTAATTTCTTAAAAAAATTAATTCTTGTTGGATTTTTATAAAAGTTTCCATTTTAATAAATCTATGTAGATGAAACTAAGGGGATGTATGATTACATTTTCTATTTAAGTACTGTCTGAATTTAGAGAGCTGTCTGGATTAAGTAATGCTGAATAGAGAAATTTTATTGGAAAAGATAAAATGGAGTAATATTGGAAAATAAATGGTCTGAATGGGGAACATATAGGGTCTCTTGGCTTAATAATTGGGCTAACCGAATTTGAGTTCTGATTTTAATAAGTCATTATCAAACAAAGCTTATTTCAAATGGACTGACCGGATTTTTTAGATTAAGCGTAATAAGTTGTTATCAAACAACACCTAACCTAGTTTCAATGGTTAAATTAAATATTTTGGGTGTATACAATTGCTATGAAATAAGTTATTTAGATTGAATTGGGTTATGAATAGAATTGAAGAATTAATCAAATAAGTGCCAGGGAGTCCACTTTTTAGTGTTAAATCGGGTTGTAATCCTCATCTTTTTTTTTTTTTTTTATAACATTTTAATGAATTGAAGATTTCAAAAAAATGGGTATAAAAACATGAAAAGAATTGTGTGTTTAAGGGTACGTATGACACAACTATTCAACTAACTAAAGCTTTTAGTAGCTGTAGTTTTTGAAAGTCGTAGCTTTTGATAAAAATTAGAGCTTTTAGTTTTGACAAACGTATCTGTTAAACTTAGATGAAAGTTTAGGCATGTTTAGTTAACTTATTTTCAACGAAGATTTTCGTCGAAAACAAAGATTTCAGAAAAATGCGTCTTGATCTACTGTTTTTGGTTTTTTAGTTTTCAGTTTTCATTTTTCAATTTATAACTACCTATTAAAGACTTCAATTGAAGTTTTAAGATTGAGTTTTCGTTTAATATGAGAGAGGAAGAGTTTTGTAAAGAGTGAATGTCATGGTTGGATGACAACTAAAAAACCCTTTTAACCATTCTAAACACGTTTTTACTTATAAAATATGTTTTCAAGAAAACCCTTGTTGTTTTCAGTTTTATTTAAAACTTAAACTGAAAATTTGCATCAACTAAACAGACCCTAAAGGTGCGTTTAGCAAACGAGAATTTTCGGTTTTAAGTTTTAATAAAACTCAAAACATTTGGTTTTTAATAAAACACAATTTAGAGATAAGAACGTGTTAGATGTGTTATAAATAGTTTTGCGTTTCAATTTTCAATCTCTTTTATAACATAGATTTGGGTGATAGATTGAAAACAAATGGTGAAAATCTTATAAATATGTTTTCAATTTTACTTGTAAATTGAAAGCTAAAAGCTGGAAATTAAAAACTGAAAACATAAAAAAACAATGGATATGAACGTGTTTTCCAGAATCTTTTGTTTTCAATGAAAATTCTTGTCGAAAACAGCTTAACTAAACAGGCCCTTAGTTTTTGCATGAAACGACAAAAAAGAAGATTAACATTAATCAAAAGGCAAACCGGAGATGTGGTCTATCCGCGGTGGGAGTTGAGGAAGTAGAAATTCAAAGGTTAGTGGTAGAAGTGAATTATAGAAAAGGCTCATTGACGTGTTGGGATTGCATGTGGGAAAACTAGTGGTGTAAATGAGTTGTGCTACTTGTAAACTATCCAAGTTCAACTCGTTCAAAGCTCGAAGAAATCTCAATTTAAACGAGCCCAAACCGAGCTCGAGCCTAAATTCGAGCTCATTAAATAAAAGAGCTTGAGCCCAAACTTTACATATGGAACTCGCGAGCTTAAACAAACTCATATATAAATATATTTTTTAATTAATAAATATATAATATATATTAAATAAAAAATATACATATGATATATAAGTAGATCGTATAAAAAATTTATTAAGGAATTAAAATATATAAAAAACGAGTCGACCCGAGCGAGCTCGAGCTCAAAAAATTATTTAAGAGCCATGCTCGAGCTTCACATATAGAGTTCGAAACGAGCCGAACCCAATCTCAAGTTTGATACTTTTAAATGAGTTCGAAACAGATTGGAGATAGATCAAAGTTTATCAATTGGAGGTTGGTTGACTTTACTTATATCAGATTTGGGGAGGGAGCTTTCCTTTATACTATATGTCAATTTATAAGCCGCCAAAGAAGGTAATCGATGAGATGGAGAGGCTCGGAATGAATTAATTTTGGGGATTTGATGGTAAAGGCAAGGGTCTGAATTGGATAAAATGGAAATCAGTTCTTGCAAGTAAAAAGCTTGGCACAAAAACAAAACATGAGTTTATTAGGAAAATGGATTTGGAAGTTCAACAATGGAAAAAATGCCCTATGGGTAAGAGTTATTTCGAAGTTATACGACTCTAATGGTGGTTTGGATCATGATTCAAAAAGCAAAAGTTGCTCGAGTATATGGCAGCGCATTGTCAAGAATGTTAAAGCCATTGATGAAGTTTGTCTTCCTTTCTCATCTTCTTTCCTCTGTCATATTAATGATGGTCAAAAGACTTTATTCTGGGAAGACCAATGGGTGGATTCCGGAAAATTGAATCTTTTATTTCTTTTAGCTGATTGTTGCAAGAGAATAGAGGCGAGATTGGTATTTCAATGGGACTGGATATGCAATCCAAGGGGGAGAACGTTGTCTGAATTGCAGGAATTGAAGAGTCTAATCTCTTCTAGGTGGATGACGTTTCATATTTCATAGACTGTTTCCACATCGTCGACTGCTCAATCCTTCAATCGAGTTGCTACATGGGGAGGATGAAGTAGCAGTTGACTGGAGAAGTCGACGATGTAGGAGAATGATACTTTCTTCTAATTCGTTAGAAAAACTTAAAATGATAATTTCTATTAATTCCCTCGTACATTTGTTGTGTCAATTTTTTTCTTTCTAATTTCCACGATAACATGAGGGTCGGTTGGAAAAAGTAATCATTACAAAGTCCATATTGAAATAAGGGGTTGTTTGTTTAGTTCTTAACGAAATCATTAAAGTCATTCAAAGGTAAAATAACCTCTTAATGATTACATTAAGAGGTAAACAAACATGACCTAAAACAACTAAGTAAAAAGAATATAATTAACATTAAAAAGTAGCATATGACTTACTTTATGAAAATAGCCCAAACGATTTAAAAGTGACTTATTACATGGATTCATCTTATATGACGACCAATTATATTGCAGAAAATGTTTTTTTGTTCTTTTTAGATGATAATATGACATATTTTTTAATTGTAGTTTTAGATGATATAAATACAATAACGTGGGTCTGTTTTTCCCTTTCTTTCATAAAGACCTCCTTCTTTTCATCTCTTCCGGGCTTCTCGTTGTTCTAGGTTTTTCATCTAACAACCTTGCATTGTAAAAACCACTCATGCATTCATAAGTTTTATATAAAATCCTTCGTATTGACATCTCTTTGTTACATAAGACTAAAGACCTCTTCTACAATGACCCATCATGGATGTTCTTAATAGTTATCGTGCAATCTTCTTCCAAGTTTTGCTTAAAATCAGCATTTAAAGGAACACAACCATGGTTTTTTTTTTTAACAAAAAAAAAATATAAAATAAGTTGAAGTGAAGAGAAGAGAAGAAAAAAATGGATTGTTTTGCAAGTTCATATTGTTTAATGTTGTAGTGTTAGGATTGTTTTGCAAGTTCAAAGTGTAAAGGATATAATATTACTTGGTTGGTCAAGTGAAGTTATAAGAAAACTTGAAGGAAGTGATGGTGAGAAAAAGATGGATGATGATGGTACAAGTATTGGTGCCAAGATTCTAACAACAAAGAGGTAGGGCGTGGAACAAAAAACACCCCAAAACTACACCTACGCTGTGTTCCACAAAAAAAATCATTAAAGGAAAGGAAAGAGATCTGTGAGAGAGAAAGGAAGGGAGAAAAAGAGAAAAGAAGAAGACTGGTTGAAGATTGAAGAACACGGGTTGCAAACTTTAGTTAAATTTCTTCAATCTTCTCAAAATTGGGATGATTGAAATTGAGAGTGATTTCTCTCCTTTCCTTTTCTTTTCGTCTGTAAAAAACATCACAAGAACACGCTTGATATTTGATTTCTCCTTATTTCTTTCCTTTCCCTTGTGATTCCTTCCATTTCCATGGTTATGGAACACAGCGCTAAAATACAATTTTATCATTATTATTTGCCAAATCATCAACATATTACAAATTATAAATCCAGTGCTTGCTTTGATCAAAATTTGCACAAAATCAATCATACAGACAGACAACAAAGCCAATAATCAAAATACATCAAGTGAATCATCCATCCATGCATCCTATCATAGTTGAACAAAAAACAGATTGTCACCTCAAAAGCGCTAAGTTATTTAAATCCATCGATTACTACAAATCTGAATGTCAACAGAATGAATGTACAATCCAATCCAATCTAAACAAAACTAAAGTGTTAGAAGTAACACACACACACACACACACACATTCCTCCCTAAAATAAAAACAAAAGAATGCCAAATGCATATTTCACCAGCCACTGCCACTCTTCTTCTTTCCCCCGTAATAATAATCAAGATACCACTTGACGAATTTCTTTAACCCTGTTTCCAGATCCGTAGTCGGCCGGTACCCAAGCTCCTGTTGCGCCACGCTGATATTCGCATGCGTGAACGCCACATCACCATTTCTCGGCATCAATACCACCTTCTTTTTAGCCTTCACCTTCAACACTTTCTCCAATATGCTAACTAGTTTTTTCACCGACACAGGACTCGTGTTCCCTAAATTTATGATCCTAAACTGCGCCTCCCCCTTCTTTTTCCCTCCGCTTCCCGTGCTCTTCTTTGCCGTGTCAACAGCCGACAAGCACCCCTTCACGATATCATCAATGTAGGTGAAATCCCTTGCAACCGTACCATGATCCGCCCCTTCGAATATCGTAATTGTCCTTCTTTTCAATATATCTTTGGTGAAAAAGTAATATGCCATATCTGGCCTACCCCAAGGTCCATAAACAGTAAAAAAACGTAATCCCGTAATCGAAAGCCCGTATATATGGTTATAAGTATGAGCGATTTCTTCACCCGCTTTTTTTGTGGCCGCGTAAAGACTCGCCGGTTGATCCGTCCGGTCTTTCTCCGAAAATGGTACCTTCGAATTGAGCCCGTAAACCGAACTAGAAGATGCCCACACGATCGCCGGTTGAGGGTTTACTGATTTCGAAACTTCCAAAAGGTTTACGAACCCATCTACGTTGGATTTAATGTAAGAATTAGGGTTTACCATGGCGTACCTGACGCCCGCTTGCGCCGCCAGATGGAGCACGTGACTGAAGTGGACTAAGCCAAAGAGTTTACGGAGGAGAACGGCGTCGTTTATGTCACCGTCGACAACGAACACGCCGGCGCGGTCGAGAAGTTGTGATTTTCGTGATTTTTTTAGGCTGACGTCGTAGTACGAATTGAAGTTATCCAGCCCCACGACACCATCTCCGCGCCGTTTGAGAGCGACCGAGGCGTGTGCACCGACGAAACCGGCGGCGCCGGTGACAAGTATTGTGTGGGCGTTGCGTGAACGAATTTTAGCAGATGCCTTGACCTGATTTTCCCAACCGGATCCAGAGTGGGAAGCGGTGGTACGGAGGCCGCGGCGAGGTGTGGCGGAAGGAGGCGATAAGAAGAAGAATAAAAAGATCAAACCCAGAAAAACGATGAACCAGAATGTTACCCTGGGACCTGTTGTGTGTAGACGGAAACGGTGGTGAAGGTAATACAGAGATGATTTGTCGGGCTTGAATTTTCCAGGCGTCGACGGGATGTTATCGATATGTGACAGAATAGGCTTCAAAGACGTCATTTTTGTCAAGAAAATCAAAACCAGATATTTTGGGGTGATGCTGAATCTGGAAGAAGAACAAAGGGCTTTTCACTTTTCAGTGATTGAAATTAGGGTTTTTTCAGGGTATTAATTTAGGGTTTTTTTTTTTCTTTTGACAGAGGGAAATAGATGAAATCAAAGAGTTTGATTTGAAGTTTGTGTTGGCATCAAAGATCCCTCTGGATTGAATTGAATTTGGATGAGTTTATCCTGCGTACGTCTCTTGTAATCGATCTTGATCTTGCTTCAGAGGGCGAGGATGAATTCTGTTAGAGGAGAAACCGAGTTAACATTTGAGGGGAAATAATCTTTTATTTATTCATAGTGACATTTTTTTCCTTTTCTTTTTACCGAATAAAATTACTGAAATTGTATAAATAATATGGGATAATTACAAAAATAGCCATTTCTCAAAAGTTTATTCACTTTTTAGCCACTTTTTATGCATTTTATCAAAATAGCCACACTTTACGTTACCACATTTACGTGATAGCCACAATTTACATGACTTGTACTTTTTTTTCATTTTTAAATGCATTACGTTACAAAAGTAGTTTGGTCACGTGAATTATTGTACTTTACGTGACCACTGATTTGTACTTTTTTCATTTTTTAATGCATTACGTTACAAAAGGTGTTTGGTCACGTAAATTGTTGTACTTTACGTGACCATTTTTGCTCATTCCCAATAAATGTTTGGTGAGATGTCTTGTCATCTTCTTTCTCCAATTTAATTTTCTTCATCTTCTTCCTCTCTCTTCCTCTCTTCTTTCTCCTTCTCTCACTCTGTCTCTCTTCCTCTTTACAACTTCTCAAGGAATTGATTTGTTAATTTGTTAATTTGCAAATGGCACCAAACGTACACTGTACACAAAGATCCATGTGAATGGATGTCGAGAAACAACGTTTGTATCGAAGGGGTTTTGTATACATATACAATTGGAAAATTCATCGCTTGATCGACAAATTATGCAAGCGGGATTTGTTAAAACTGTTGATTTCAACTAGTTTCTTTAGATTATACGATACAACTTACGTGTTTTTGGAACCGGAGCTTCCATAGTTTGTAACACCCTCTAACTAATCCACAATGCCACATAAATACCACGTCAGCAATGATATAATATAATAATCTCTATACTATTCCCAATACATACATGCAGAAACCCGATAGTTTTAAAACTTTAATCACATAAATAAGTCACGGAAGTCCCTGAATATATTACCCACTATCCGAAGTACGCATAAACATTCCCAAAATATGACTACCTTTAGCACAGGCAGCTAGTTCCTTGATAAATGTCACAGTAACCCTACTTGGGTCCAGCAGGCCTACTAAATCTCTGATCACCTGAGACACACACACACACACAACAACACACACTGGGTCAGCTAACGCTGGTGAGAATGCAAGGGTTAGTGTACGATTATAAAATTCAATAAATAAATATCTCGATAATAAAACGTTCAGCGTTCTCTACTGAACAAGTATATGAGATCCCACAAGATAGCTCAATAGGTACTCAACTCGTGTGGATAAATCCACGTACCCAAATCCCTAGACCGCACAAAGCAGCCGTCAGGAACCCAAAAGGGAATTGGGAGCGACCCAACCCCTGCCCAGCCGTACGGTTTAATAATCTCGAAAGCTCAAGTGTCTCAAATCTCATATCACAAAACACGGTTCTCAATTAAAACACAGTAATACATGCATGATAATATCTCAATAAAAACTCGTAAGAAAACTCATGATATCTCGTAAAAACTCAGTAAAAGATCATGCAAGTATTAATAAATAATCGTACAATTATTTCAATAAAAACATGCAAACTCACCTGCCCTGGAGTCTCACTACTCGGTCTCAGTTCCCTGCCCTTTCCCTACCCTGTCAACTCGAGACCCTGGAATCACAACACAATGATTCTATATCACAATCACAACTCAATGACTCAATCACAACCCGACAGCTCTATACACGATTTCTCAATAACTCAACAACTCTAACACAATACTCAGATAACCCGCTCAAACCCAGATACCCAACTACCAAACTACACAACCCGAATACTCGAACACAAGATCCCAACCAACTCACACAATCCCAGATACCCAAAAGACGCATTCTCAATATCACAATCTCAACCCAACAGCTTTATATACAATTCTCAATAACTCACGAAACCCTAAAGACCCAAACATATGATCCACAGAACCCGAAAACCTGACCCGAAACCCTAGCCGCATCGCGGCCGAACTCAACCAATCGCGGCCGCACTGACCCTATCGCGGTCGCGGCCGCGCTGACCTCAAACTCGGCCGAGCTCACATCGCGGTCCGAGCTCGGGCTCAAACCGCCTGCGATCATCTCAAGAACATCGCGGCCCGCGATCAAGGGATCGCGGTCGCGCTCACGGACGAACAGTAGCAGATATGCTCTGTTTCTGCACAGCCAGGGGAATTCTCCCCAACTTAATTCTCAGCTCGATTTTAAGCAGTTACTTCATCTCCAATTCACCCAGAAACATAAATAAACACAATTCCTTCAATTATATGCTACTAACAACAATTAAATCACGGATTCAATCCCAAATCTTACCTAAACTCAAAGGTGGAGAAGATGACAAAATCAGAGGCTTTAATCACGAATTTGTAGCTTAAATCTCTTGTTTGCAGAAGCTGGAATTCAATCACATACATAAACACTCTCAAGGTTAGCTCTGGCTTTTTGAAATGAATTGAAGAACCAAAGGAACAAGCTATATATACGTTTTGGGTTTAACTCGGTCCGATACCCAAAAATCCGATCCCGATACTCAAAATACAAATTTATATCCCCGGGTCTCAATTTAACTAATAATTCCCAAAATTATAATCTTTTATTAAAACTTAATCCCGACACCCGGTTAACCCAAAATCTCATCACGTGACACTTCCACGTAAATCTCAATAATTGGCTCAACTCATTTATAATATTATAATCAACCCAATCACATAATTCCACGTCCCCGTCCCAAAAGTGGGATGTTACATATATAAAGTTGAAAATAATTCCATTTAAATATAAATAAAAGAAGCTTTGTAATGTAAAATATAACATCAAATATGAGTGAAAGTAGAAATAACTCAAAAAATATATAAAATATTAGAAAAATTAAATTAATTTAGAAAATTGGTTCGATTTAGTTTTACGATTCGATTTTGAGAGAGAATCCGAACCCAAATCATTTACTCCGGTTTTGGTTTTTGGTTTCCTCATTTTTTGGTTTTTTCGGTTCGATTTTTTGGGTTTCGGTTTGGTTTTTGCTCACCCCTACCTTTAGGTGACCATCTGCCCAGTCGATTGCTATAGATTTTGATTGCACCCTTCACTTACAAAATCCCACTAAATCGAATCTTGATTTTTGTGGTTTAAGTGTAAAAGTTGTTTATCAATCGAAGTTTTCAGAATTTGATGAAGATGACTTGTTGTGAAAGTAGAAATAACTCAAAAAATATATAAAATATTAGAAAAATTAAATTAATTTAGAAAATTGGTTCGATTTAGTTTTACGATTCGATTTTGAGAGAGAATCCGAACCCAAATCATTTACTCCGGTTTTGGTTTTTGGTTTCCTCATTTTTTGGTTTTTTCGGTTCGATTTTTTGGGTTTCGGTTTGGTTTTTGCTCACCCCTACCTTTAGGTGACCATCTGCCCAATCGATTGCTATAGATTTTGATTGCACCCTTCACTTACAAAATCCCACTAAATCGAATCTTGATTTTTGTGGTTTAAGTGTAAAAGTTGTTTATCAATCGAAGTTTTCAGAATTTGATGAAGATGACTTGTTGTGATTAAGGTTCCCCGCCCCCCCCCCCCCAAAAAAAATGTATTCTTAGGGGGCGTTTGGTTCGCTGGAATCTGATGGAATCTGGCGGAAAATGAATGAATTTTCCATTCTGATGGGTTGTTTGGTAGTCCAAAGGAATGGAATGACCATTCCAAATTTTAAAAAAAATCCCCCCTTTTTGAAGGAATGAACATTCCATGGCAAAATGTAAGGAATTTAAATTCCATTCCCAAACATTTCCTTTTAACAACCGCTCTTCTCGTCCTCAACCCTAGCCGCCACAAACTATAGTATTTAAATTTAGACAGATTTCATTCCTTCCAGAATTTCATTCCTTTGACAGATTCCATTCCATCAGATTCCGGCGAACCAAACGCCCCCTTAGTTCAAGCTTTGATAACTCAATTGCTATGCTATCATCACTTCCACGCATCAAAATTTTTATGTCTTTTCATGATCAATAATGAAAGATTAGCTCAATTTAGTCAAATAGTACTCCTTGGATATTTTTGAACAACTGTGAATGTGATTTATCTTGTTGGTTTTTATAAGGAGAATGTAGGCAAGAATTAATGGAGTAATATTTGGTGGTTTTATGGTTAATTTTACAATGCATTTAGAATTTGTTACGGGTTGTATATTGTTTCAATATGTGAATTTTGTTTTGTAGTTGATTTTAAGGCTATATTAGAGATTACAAGGCGTACTTGAGTTAATTGTGTTGAGTTGCATGCTATCCTATGTGCTTTGTGTTGTGCTATGTGTTTATTATTGCATAGTCTAACACTCGCGTACTTACGAGCTCCCTAGCTTACGTTTTCAAGTCTAACGTGACTCAGACAGTCAGAAGAGTGATCCACAGCTGCCGCAGCCGAAGTAGGGATCAGTTTTACTTCAGGGATTTCATGTGTTAGTCGTTGTATGTTGACATTAGCGTTTGGAATTACGTTAATTAGCACTTGTATAATTACTCTGTATGTACAAAGATCAGTGATCAGTTGTTGTATGTAGTTAACTAAGTTTGAATACTTGTATCATACATGTGATTGCACTACTATAAGATTGCATTAAAGTTTTAATTATCAGTGATTTATGTGGTCCCCTGACATGTGTATTAAGAGTTTATTGCGATATTACGACTTATGATTTTATATTGACGTGACATTTATGTGTAAAGAGATGGTGTTACATTAATTCAACATATATGTTATTGCGATTAAATATTTTTCACATTTCTCATAAAATATTTGATTTCTCATATGATCTTATCACTCACACACACACAGAGAGAGTGTGTGTGTGTGTGTGAGAGAGAGAGAGAGAGAGAGAGAGAGAGAGAGAGAGAGAGAGAGAGAGAGAGAGAGAGAGAGAGAGAGAGAGAGAGAGAGAGAGAGATATGTGCATTAGAGGCATTTTCAAAATGCTATAAATATTTTGATCATTAAATTTTATATTATGATTAAAACTCATTTGCATAAAAAGATTTTATTAAAGGGCTTTGACAACGTGAATATGATGCGGCAAATGCTTTGCATAAAAAGAAATAATATTTTTTTTATTCTTTTAGACGATGTAATTAAATTAAATAGTCATTTGAATATACATGTGAGATTTAAAGATTTAGAAGTATATATATATGTAATAAAGAAGTTTGCAAGTATATATGCATAATATTTAAAGTTTATAAAGATATGTATGAAATTCACTATGTGGTTATGTGTATTTTTATGTTGATCCAATATTTATCGGTTTGAAAATGATAAATTTTACGTATTGGATTTAGTAACATGTGTCGGTAGTACCTTTTTTTAAAAGCCACTCTAATGCATGTTATAAAATTAACAATATCAAATTAGAACAAATCACTTGAACAACCATGATTATATATATTGGGAAGGGAACCTGTTACATTGTTTTTATCACCAGAACCAGCACTGGCCGCTGGTACTGTCAAATTTTCTTTCAGGAATTATGGGACTTTCTTTAATTAATTAATGACCTCAACCTGTTAATATTAATTATAACTACCGTGCGATAGGGCTTTGATAACCATAGTTTTTTTTGACACAATTAAAAGGACTTTAGATTATTAAAAATGTTTAGTAAATGTACTTTTAGCCATAACTTTTAAGCTAAATGATATAAATAACGTTGATTAATTAGTAGTCTTAGACTCGCAGTTTATAATTATTTAAAGGATAAAAATAAATATTTCAATTAAAAATCTGATCTCCTTTGCTATTTGAAATACTTTTCGTTTTTAAAACTTACTAGGTTATATACATGAGTTAGTTTAAAAATATATAAAAAGATACATACATATATACATATATATATATATATATATATATATATATATATATATATATATATATATATATATATATATATATATATATATATATATATATATATATAGATTGAGGTTCTATGGGGCACCATATGCATCGGGAACCAAATGGGAACCAAAAATGCATTGCTTGTTTACAAAGGGTGCATTATGGTATTGGTTGTTTCAAACATGATGCACAACAGCAATGCATCACGACAATGATGAACACATTGAAGACGTTAATGAACACGTTTAAATTTCAGAGATGCATCAGTAATTAACACATTTAAATGTCGAAATGCATCACGATTTTTGGTGATGCATAATGATGGAACAAAGACGAGGATGAATATGGCCGAAATGCATCACGATTTTGGTGATGCATAATGATGGAACAAAGACGAGGATGAATATGGTCGAAATGCATCATGTTTGAAATTGAATTGGATGAAGATGCATCGTGTTTGAAGAGGAATCCAATAAATTGGATGAAGATGCATCATGTTTGTTTAGATTCGGATAGAATATTTTCTGAATTCAAGCATCTTCCGATTTTGCCCTTCCGCGCGCGAGAAGTTATGCACCCGTGCACCCATTTTCAAGTTAATTACCCTTTTGCCACTACAATCTGAACCATTAAAATTCAAGATCTAACGGTGCATACAGGTTCCCAAAGTGCACAATGCACACAGGTGCCCCATAGAACCTGACCCTATATATATATATATATATATATATATATATATATACACACACACACACACACACATATATATATATATATATATATATATATATATATATATATATATATACACACACACACACACATATATATATATATATATATATATATATATATATATATATATATATATATTAAAGATATAGAAAATACTAATAAGAAATATTTAGAAATTATAAAGTTTTAGTTAATTAATTATTAAATTAGTTAAAATAGATTATAACAGATTTGATTTGATTTGAATTAAATTTTAACAAATTACATGACAAATTAAAAAGATGACAAGTGACAAATTAAAGAAAAATCCTACAAGCAGACAAGTGGCAATTGGTTACTATTTAAATGGTAACTAGTTTATTTACGCGTATAATATACAGATTTGTTTCAATAATAAATATTTTAATACATTATAACTTTTAGAATAATTATAAAATTCGATAATAAATGGAACAAACTTTAAAATATTATGAAAGATATGTGACGCAATATTAATTTTATAGATTATAGATTATATCGATATAATAGGGAGAGCATAGTAAAATCCATAACTTTATAGCAATACATAATTGAGATACAATAAAGTATTAGTTTTATAAATAAATTAATATAAACCCTTAGAAATGAACATTTTCATTTATTAACCATTAAAAATAGTGTCTATTAATCCATTGTTGTTGACAAAATCTCTAAAACTAACTAAGTGTAATTAATTGAGATTAATTATTTAAATAAGAATTTGTAAATTACACATTTCAAATGGAGGCTACACCAATTGACAATTAGTTATGTGCCAAGTGTCAATCTATTTATTCTTTTAATAGATTAAACATATTTTATAGATAATAGATATAAATATAGATTATAAATTTGTTAAAACAAAAGTTCAAAGGTCATCCTATCAAGCTAGATAGGAGTTTATTTTTGTCAATACCCAAAACTTCACATGTAAAAGCTCGTAAAATTATGTACCAATCACACCCTCTATCTATTTAGACCATCGTTGAAAATCAAGAGCGGATACTTTGATATATAGACTTAAGTTCTATTTTATCTTCTTTCATTTTTGCGGAATAATCAATCAAATATATAGTGATATCAAATTTACTTAATTTATTTATTGGTTTCTTTGTTTCTTTTGAGTTTGAATTGGGTGATTAAGGTTTTAGAATTTGTAAATTTTGTAATTAAGTTGTGCTTCGTGACTGCGAGATGGAATGTGAAATTTTAGTTTAAAATTGCATTAGGTAGGTTGGATTTCGATTTCTAAGATGAAATGGAGAGAAGTAAAACCTTCATTATTTCAAGTGATGCATAGTACATATAGATCCATCCCATCTTAAACACATGCAATTCGTCAAGACTATCAATCAATTAAAATTTAAAGCTAGACATACGATCATAGGATTATCCATAATCCTAAGGTAAAGTAATTGTTTTTATATAGAGTTATCATATAGGGTGGTCTTGTTTTTCAATGTCATTCTTCACTCCTGCCACTACCACCTTCTCGAAACCCACCACATCCTCTTGCTCCTTAGAACAAAATCCACCTCATTTACCCATGCTTCCACCTTCTCCATCTCCATAACCACCCATTGCTCAACCACCACCACTGCCACCCTTGCCAACACCACCTTCTATTCTAAACCACAACCTTTACCGATGCCACCACTTTCTCCACCACCACACTTCCACCTCCAGAACCACCATCAACTCCACCCCCATGACACTTACCAATTCCACCTCCTACTCCACTGCCTTTTCCACCTCCACCTGCATAACCACCACCACCACCGCCCTTGCAGATGGCACCTCCTACTCCACCACCACCACCTTTACCGATGCCGCCACCTTCTCCACCTCCACCTTCCCCTCCACGTCCTAGTCCACCATTAGAACCACCACCATCCACCTCTATGACCCTTACCATTTCGACCTCCTACTCCACCACCACCTTCTCCGACTCCACCTCAATATCAAGTTAGAACTAATCTCTTAAACAACCATGAATATTACACTAGTTAAATGGTTATATATTTGGAACTCGTAACATTTCTTACCATGTGTGTTTAAAAAAATTATGAAACCCAAAAACCGATACGAAAAACCGAATAAATTGTTCCGAATTTGAAGTTAACCGAACCCAAAATTTTCTATTATTATCGGTTTGGTTAGCCGAACCGGAAAAATCTTCTGTTTCGATTCACGATTTTGGTGACGGACGGTTAACTGAAAAACCGAAATACACGTAGTTTTATATACTTTAACTTTTATGCCTATAAATATTAACATGTATCCTCAAAAATTATTTTAAATTTTAACTTATATATTAGTATACATTCATTTTTAAATCCACAACAACAAAAAACTTCACTAGAACCATTTAATTTAAAAAGATTATAAAATAGTTTTTTTGTTTCTATTAGATTATTAAAGATAATGTTCAATATTTTAATGATATTATGTAGAAACTAATTGTAAGAATTTAAATTTTAAAAATTAATTTATTAAATAAAAAATAGTTAACTGGTTAACCGAAAAAACTGGTTAACCGATTGTCAGTTAACTTTTTTTTTTCGGTTTAGGTTTAGTTTCACGAAATCCTCAATCGGTATCTCCGATTGACCATCCGAAATGTGAGTTTAGTTCGGTTAACAATCCATGAACACCTTTACCGTCCAATTTTCTTACTTTAATTAATTAATGACCTCAACCTATTATAACTACCGTGGGTTAGGGCTTTGATAGCCATAGTTTTTTGACAGAATTAAAAGGATTTTGGATTATTAAGTATGTCTAGTAAAAGTACTTTTAGCCATAACCTTTAAGCTAAATGGTATATATAACGTTGATTAATTAGTAGTCAAGTTTATAATTATTAGAAAGATAAAAAAAATAAAAATTTCAATCAAAAATCTTATCTCCTTTGCTATTTGAAATACCTATTCTGTGTTACAAAACGTATTTGTTAAAACAAAAGTTCAAGTTCATTCTATTAAGCTAAAACTTTTAATTTAGTAGGAGTTTATTTTTTTCAATATCCAAAACTTTACATGTAAAAAAACTCGTAAAAATCGTGTATCAATCACACCCTCTATCTATTTAGACCAATTTTGAAAATCATGAGTGTATACTTGGATATATAGACTCAAGTTAAAGCGATATGTGCTCGTGGTTTATTTCATCATCTTTTACTTTTGCGGAATAATCAATCAAATATATAATGATATCAAATTTACTTAATTTATTTATTGGTTTCTTTGTTTCTTTAGAGTTTGAATTTGGTGATTAAGGTTTCAGCTATTGTAAATTTTGCAATTAAGTTGTGCTTCGTACCTATGAAATTAGATGTGAAAATTTAGTTTAAGAAAGGTAGGTTGGATTTCGATTTCTAAGATGAAATGGAGTAAAGTGTAAAACCTTCATTATTTCAAGTAATGCATAGTACATATAGGTCTATCCCACTCGTCACGACTATCAATCAATTAAAATTTAAAGCTAGACATACGATCATAGGATTATCCATAATCCTAAGGTAAGTACTTGTTTTTATATATAGTTATCATATAGGCCGGTCTTGTTTTTCAATGCCATTCTTCACTTCCGTTGCCACCACCATCTCCAAACCCACCACCTCCTCATGCTCCTTCACCAGAACCAAATCCACCTCCAAAGCCTCCGCCGCCTCCGCCTCCACCACCCTTGCCAATACCACCACCAAATCCACCTCCTTTACCTATGCCTCCACCTTCTCCACCTCCATAACCACCCCCTGCTCCACCACCACCACCACCGCCCTTGCCAATGCCACCTCCTACTCCACCACCACCACCTTTACCAATGCCGCCACCTTCTCCACCTCCACCACCTACTCCACCACCAATTCCACCTCCAGAACCACCACCACCAACTCCACCCCCGTGACCCTTACCAATTCCACCTCCTACTCCACCACCACCACCTTCTCCGCCTCCATAACCACCTCCTGCTCCACCACCACCACCGCCCTTGCCAATGCCACCTCCTACTCCACCACCACCACCTTTACCGATGCCACCACCTTCTCCACCTCCACCTCCACCACCAATTCCACCTTCAGAACCACCACCAACTCCACCCCCATGACCCTTTCCAATTCCACCTCCTACTCCACCACCACCACCTTCTCCGCCTCCACTACCACTTCCAGAACCACCTCCTACTCCTACTCCGCCACCACCACCTCCAGAACCACTCCCAACTCCTCCACCATGACCTTTACCAATTCCACCTCCACCTCCTATTCCACCACCACCACCCTTACCAATGCCACCTCCTTTGCCTATACCTCCACCTTCTCCACCTCCACTACCAATGCCACCCCCGCCACCTTCTCCACCGCCACCTCCTATTCCACCACCACCGCCTTTACCAATTCCACCCCCTCCTCCTCCTCCCCCACCACCCCCACCACCACCACCACCAATTCCACCTCCGGAACCACCTCCTATACCACCACCGATTCCACTTCCGCCGCCGCCGCCGCTTCCAAACCCAACTCCTCCACCACCACCCTTACCAAAGCCTCCCCCTCCACCGATACCAACACCAACACCACCTCCTCCTAATCCACCACCATGACCAAGAATTGTCTTATTGTCCTCTTCGGAAAGCTTTCTACCATCAACAGTGTTAATGATGCATAGTGAAAAGGCAAGAGATGCAAAAAAGAAAAGCTTAAAAAGAATCATGTTTTATTGCTTGTGTGAGGAAGCATGAGAAAAATTCCGAGTATATATAGGGGATTCAAATGGAGGAAACGGTTGAGAGATAATTAAAATAATTAATTGAGCAATGTTTTGTTCAAAAGTTATTGATAAGTAATTAATGTTTGATGCTCTCCAACCTGTATGTTTTTTGACAAATCAAATCACCCAACAACTTTTCTCTTAATTTTTTTCAATTCCTTCATTAATCAATTCCTGCATGCGGTTCATCGATGTTATGTTGTTGGCATAATTCACCACCGTTATGATCGATCGATCATGACTAAGTGGTATATATATATATATATATATATATATATATATATATATATATATATATATATATATATATATATATATATATATATATATATATATATATATATATATATACTAATAAAAACATATATAAAAAAATTAATTAATTTTGAATATGTTACTTAATTGGTTTGTAGAGGAAAAAGAAATCTCTATCGATCAACAAACAAACATCGGCCATATATCCAATTAAGTGGCCTCGATCATCATTAATAACTAAATATATTATTGATAATGGTATTTGTGACATACTAGCTAACAAAGTAAAACAACATTTGGGGCTGTTTTGTCATGTAAAATTAATATGGTGATACAAATTCAATTCCCAAATGCGTGTGCGCGCACACATATATATTAATAATTTTAATTTTAATTATAATGAACCAATTAACCCAATATATCTAGGTTTCTTATTAATCGATCAATAATGGTTACATATTCTTGTGTTGAAATAATTAAATTACTGGATCCACCTAGCTAGCTATATATATATGTATATATGTATGTATATATATGTATGTATATATGTATGTATGTATATATATATATATATATATATATATATATATATATATATATATATATATATATATATATATATATATATATATATATATATATATATATATATATATATATATATATATATATATATAGGGATGGGTTCAATGGAAAACCACTATGCACTTGAAAACTATGAAAACCTACGCATACCGTCCGATTTGGTGCATTTCATGAAAAATGCGGTGGCATGATCGTAAATAAGGTGATGCATCACACGAGATTTTGATGCATCACGCGGGAAATTTGATGCATCACGCGAGATTTTGATGCATCACGCGGGGAATTTGATTCATTTGTGGTGGTGCAGTGCGGTTTTCACAAGTTTTCAGGTGCATGGTGGTTTTCCATTGAACCTCCCTCTCTCTATATATATATATATATATATATATATATATATATATATATATATATATATATAATAATAATTGAGAACAATTTCTGCCACGTGTCAACATTCTAATACCCCACTTTTTCATTTTCCCGCTCTTTTTCCAAAAATAAAAATTAACATTAATTTAAGTAACATTTTTATCATTTAATTGATTTAATTTAAATTTTATCGTTGAAACTTATTATTTTTGTTACCTAAAATAATTCAAACTACAATTAATATTCATTAAAAGTTTTCAAGATTAACAAGCTAAAATAATCTTTTTAAAAATCAATAAAATAATAAATATCATGTTTAAATGTCCTAAAGAGTAAATAATTTAAAACAAATTGGTAAAATAAAAAAAATTAGTTTTATAATAATAATTTTAAAAGATTAACTTAGAGTCATCATTTTTTACCATTAAATCAAATATTCAAATATTTTGAATCACATTTTAGTCGTCTTCTTTGACTTAAACATTAACTTAGAGTCGTCATTTTTTACCATTGACTCAATGATTTTGCATGTATGACATCTTTTCATTGGTTTTATTGTATCGTAATTTTAAAAAAAAAAATTGAAGGTTTTGAAGGATCCCACCTATTTATTTATAACAAATCTTTTACATCAATCCATGTAATCTATATATATCTATATCTATCTCTATCTATACTATTAAAAGAGTAACTATACTCATTTCTGGTGAAGCCACGTGTCGTCACCATGAATCGACACGTGGCTATATTAGATTTTAAAAATAATAAAGAAATTTAAATCAAATCTAATATAATCCATTTTTAAATTCAAATCAAATCAAACAAAATCTAATACTATACTAACTTATTAATTAAATCTATCGAAATCTAACATAATCCACTTTTAAATTCAAATCAAACAAAATCTAATAATCTACTAACTTCTTAATTATAAGATAATATAAATAAAGTTTAAAAAAATATATAAGAAAATAATTACTCTTCATATATATTTAGAAATATACAAAATGAATAGGTTATAATAAATAATAATATCATCTTATATACTTTTGTTTAAAACATAATATTTATATCTTAATCTTTTTTATTTATTATATTTTATATATATTAAACATATCCGCGTAATACGCGGGTAATAAACTAGTATATATATATAAAACTTAATTACTTGCACATGGAAATAATCTCCACATTTTCATGCATTCACACACACACAGACGCACATGGTTTTGAGGGTGACGTACACCATATGCCGCCATATAATTGCTTGTAACCTCACCTCCGACTAAATCTTTGAAAATCTTACCACACCATATCTATATATATAATCATATCCACGTACCCCAATTATACCAATATATAACACATTTTAATATATCCATAAAGTGACTTCAATTATTTGATCTCTCATGTATTTTTAAGGATGAAATTGTCTACGTTTATAATATTTTTTAAACAATGATCGATAGCTATACATAATTAAATAGTGACATTATCTTTTAACCATTTTTATAAAGTAATTAAATGAGTACCACTTATATATTATTGTAAACTTTAAATATTACACACATATTTTTACAAACTTTCTTATTACATATATATCCTTTTAAACCTTTAAATTTCACATGTATATCCAAATGACTATTTTAAATTTATTTTATCATTTAAAAAATATAAAATATCATTTTCTTAATTAATTTTCTCATTAAATGCCTTTACTACCCTCTTAAACCCCACCAAAAAACACGGCACATTCTTGTTCGTCCTTCCTAGGCCGACCTTATTCTCTATCAATTGACATTTCATTTCCATCAATTATTGCTACATTGTTGATTGTTACAATCGATTGCTACAACGTTCTCCCCATGTAGCAACTTGATTGAATGATTGGAGCCGTTTAGCTATAGTCAATTGGAGCAACAGTCGGTAGAAGGATTGAGCAATCAATGATGTACCAATAGTTGACGGAGATGACACGTCAAACGGTGAAAAAAAGGTCTACGTTGGGAGGACGAAAGAGGGTTTAAACATTTTGTCTTAATGAACATGTAAATGATATGAACTAATCAATTATAATGTAATTTTGAACATATGTATATTCTAATTTTACATGAAATTTAAAATTTTATCATAATGAACATGTACACTTAATATGGTTTTCCAGTACTCCAGTCTAATATAGTACTCCATGGATCTCGACCCTAGAAGGATATATATGTAATAAGAAAGTATGCAATGATATATGCGTAATATTTAAAGATTACATGAATTTATGTGTAATCTTTAAGGGTGAGCAAAAACCGAACGAAAACCCAAAAAACAAAAAAAATGAAAAACAAAAAAAAAAAACGAAAAAGGTGGAGTAAATGGTTTGGTTTCAGATTCCCTCTCAAAATCGAACCAAAAAAACAAACCGAACCGGTTTCTTAATTTAATTTAATTTTTATAAATATTTTATATATTTATTGATTATTTTTACTTTCACTCATATTTGATGTTATGTTTTACGCCTATATTACAAAGCTTCTTTAATTTTTAGTCATATGGAAGCATTTTTCAATTATATATATATATTTGATATTTATGATGTTAAAATGTTAATTAATTGATATTGTTAATAGTTATGCTTATTTTAATTATATGTGATGTAGAGAATACTAATTAATTGGTATAAATATTCTTATTATATTTCAACATGATTAACTTAAATTAATTCAAAGCCTAAGTTAGTACGGTGTTGTTTGTTTTTTAAGAGGTTAAATATCTGAAGTCTGAAAACCACGTCTGAAATTAAGAGGAGACCTTAACATCTGAAATTAAGAGGCTCTTAATTTTAATTCAGACAACTCTTTTCCTCTTAAAATTTAAAGGGAAATTCAGAGGATGAAACCTCTTAAGTCTGAATTTAAACAAACAGTATAAATTAGGTTAAGATCTGAAATTAAGATTTCAGACCATTTCAAACCCTCTTAATTGCAAACAAACACACCCTAAGTTTAATAAGTTAAAGTATCAAACTAACTAAATAATATTTACTATCCAATTTTAGTAAATCAAAAATCAAACTAACATATAAGTTGATTAAAAATCCAAACGTAAGCAATTATTTTTAATAATTTTATCAAATAGTGTTTAACTTTAGTAAAGAAAATCATAAGTTTAGTAAAGAAAAACTTAATTTTAGTAGGAAAAATGTCTAAAATTTTTCGGGTTTAAACAAAAAAAAAAAGAACCGTCTTCGGAAAACCAAAAACCAAAAAACCATGGGTGTAAACCGAAAAAACCGATAATCCAAACCGGAAAAAACCGAAACCTAACGGTTTCTCCATTTCAAAAACCGGAATTTTCGGTTTGGGTTTGGTTTCGGCCAAAAACCGAACCGAACCACACCATGCTCACCCCTAAATTAATCTTTATTCTTATACCAAAATACCCAAACTCAATCCTAATAACTAACCCATCCCTTATGTTTTTTTAGGATAGACACGCTGACACAGACACGCGCGCGCGCGCGCGCACACACACACACACACACACACACACACACACACAACGATCCACACCACATCACCACACGCACACACCACACACACCACCACACAGCACCACGGACGATTCATAGTATATAATATATATATATATATATATATATATATATATATATATATATATATATATATATATATATATATATATATATATATATACACATACATAAAGCATGCATGCATTTAGAATAAGTAGTTGAGTATATATTTTGTAGTGAAAATTTAAATGGAATCGAATGCATGTTTTTTTCTATGATAATAAGGTAACAAAGATGGAAAGCTAAATTTAGATTCAAAAGAAAATTGTTGCATATCGATCGATCAACGTACCAATACCATGCACACACTAGCTAGCCTAGGACGCACGCGATCGACGCGAGTGAATTGAATTGACCAACATCATTTTATATATTTTGCATACATTACATATATAGAAATTAAATAGAATAGTGGCTGCAGGTAGATATATCATATATATATATAGATACTTAATTAATAATTATATTATATTTTGCATGTATACAATTAAATTAATAGTATATATGTAACAGTGAGTCAGGCATGCAGGGTTATATGTATTAGATATTACATGTAAAGGTATTTGTGTGGCAACCTTAATCGTGAAGGTATAGCTATGAGGGGATTCTTCTTCTTAAGGACGATGCCAAATTTATCAGAGAGGTCATGTTGTTTATGTTTTGGCAAACTCCACTCGAAGGAGTGCAACAGCGAAGCCAAAAGGTACACCAGCATTCTATCCCCCAACGGAACCCCGGGGCACCTTCTTCTACCCGATCCAAATGGAATATACCTGGAATTGGTTCCGCTGTAATCAAACCTAGCAACATCCTCAGGCTTTAGGAATCTGTTAGGATCGAACTCCAATGGATTCTTCCAGTATTCAGGATCCCGGTGCATTGCCCACACGTTCAGATACACGTTTGAACCCTTTGGGACTGTGTATCCACCTACGGTGCATGATTGACTTGGTGATCGCACTATCAGCAGAGGAAGCGGAGGATGTAAACGGAATGTTTCCTTGATGGCTGCATCTAGGTGTCGCAGTTTCGGGTGATGAGATTCTTCCACAATCTTGTCTATCCCCACCACTTGTTGTATCTCCTCTTGAACCTTGTGCATTACCTCTGGATTTTTCAATAGCTCCGACATCGTCCATTCTGCCATTGTTGTTGTAGTGTCCGTTGCTCCCACTACTATGTCCTGTCTCCATATTTATTTGTATCACTATCATTAACCCCACAAATTAACCAACTAATTTTGTAATTAAATTAAGGGCAATCCCTACCATGAATAGGGCTTTTATTTGGGTAATACCCAGAGACGATGCACTATTTTCTTCTTTAAGCTCCAGTAATATCTGCAACAGATCCTTTCTTCCTTGTTGCTGATCTGCTGCTTCTTCCGCTTTAACAGCCATTCTCTCCTCGATCATCTTCTCGAATATCCCATCCACCTTCTTCAATTGCTGCTTCATTTCTCGCTCTATGCCTTGTAAATCAAATCTTGACAACATCGGAAAAAAGTCTGACAAATTTGACGCTCCCAAAAGCTCCACTATCTTCGATATCACTTCCCGGAATTCAACTCCAACCACATCACTGCTTTTTTCATCACCAACCAAGCTTTTCCCCCATATCATGCTCGTTATGACGCTCAGGGACGTACTGAATGCAATACCCCCGATGTCCACCTCCTTCCCCATTCTTTCGTACACATGCCTGATGGTTTTTCTCACCTGGCTTCGCCGGAAAGTGCGAGAAGCTTCCAGGTTCTTGTTGCTCAGAACTTCCGACACAAACACTTTACGAAGGTTACGCCAGTAGGAATTGTAGTTGGACCACACTATATTTTGGCCACCGTATGAGATGGTAATGGCAGCGACAGGAGGGTCTCGGTTGGCAAAAACCTCGTCCTGCTCACGGACCACCGCTTTTGCTAGGTCCGAGGAGTTGACTACAACAAGGGTCTTAGTTCCGAGAGTGAGTTTGAAAATGGGGCCGTAACGTTGAGCCATTCTGGTAAATTCATGGTGCAAGTTAGGGTGAAGAAATGGAAGATATCCAAGCAACGGCAAGCCGCGAGGTCCCGGTGGCAACCGAGAGGTAGCCATTTTGTACCATGACCATGAGATAACGAATATGATGATGGCTGCTGAGAAGGTGAGTAATGGGAGGATGAAGTCGTGTTTGTTGGTGGTAATTGATGATGCCATTTGTGAAGGTGAATTACAAATACAAAATAACTTGGACAATATATATATATATATATATATACATGAAGCAATGTTCAATGGTGTTGTGTATGGGATATATATGAATGTGTTTAAGAATCTTATCTAGTTGTTAAATGGCCCATGTTTCTAATTTTCTATGATTGATAGATCGGTCCATATGAGATGCAATGCAAGCCATCCGAGAAGGATGAGTTTTGTGTGGGTGGATGGATGTAAACGCTCCCTCAATATTGAAACCCATCGCTTCGCTTGTCAACATCAACATCAACATCAACATCAACATCAACACCAAATGTTATATTAATTAATCAACGGCTGTTCAATTAAATTTCGACTTCAACTGTTTGATTAATTAAGGAGCGTTTCCGACTTTAATCATTAAAAGCTCGTCTAACCTAAATTCGAATTAATTTAAAGTACGATCTCGTGAGCTTAAAGTACTTTTAAATAGTTTTCTGGCTAATCAAACCCAATGACTCAAGTGTTTATCAAGCCAATCTCAAATAGCCCGCTAGTTAACGCTCATAGCTACAATACATTGCATAAGATATGTATAAGGATTTGCAACGAAAGATATCAAAATTAAAATACAACCTATTGCTCTTGTGTTGTGGGATATCCAAAACAAAGAACATTCATAAAAATATCTTCCATCCTTACTTAGAGGGTGTTTGGATTTGCGTTTGAAAAAAGTGCTGTAGCGTTTTGAAAACTAATAATCAAATAATAGTTGTAACAAAAAATGCTGCAGAAATATAGTGTTTGGTTTAACTTCTGCTGTTTACTATCATAATTATCAAATAATCAGGTTTTAAAGTGTTTGGATTTGCGTTTTTACTTGTAAAATGACCAAATAATCACTTATTAAGCAAATAAGCTACATTTTTTAACTTATGAAAAAGTGTGGTAAGATTAGCGCTAAACGCAAATAATCACTTATTAACGTATGCAATCCAAACACTTTAAACTAATTATTTGCGTTATTGCAACGTAATAAGCTGATAATCTGATTCATAACGCAAAACCAAACACCCTCTTAGTCTTGCACTAATCTATTATTCCAATTACATCTTTGAGAGGCAAACTCCTAGACAAACTTGGGATGTTTGAAACGGACCAAAACTCTATTCCATCTGGCAGTTTGAGATCCCACCGTTCTGGATTTCTTTTTTAACTCCTTGACAATTACATAACAAATGATCTAAAGAATCCTTGACGATCTCACCTCCCCTCACCTCATCTCACCTCACCAAGTGTGCATTACAAGACATAGAGTCCACTTTAATTTTTCATTTCCTAAAATGCAAGAATTTGACATGTGTACAGCACGTAGAAACATGTGGGCATGGATAATTACCTACTTTCCTTTTTAAACAGATGCTGTACACTAAGACAGATCTCCATAAGTGAATCCATCTCCATAATAATAATAATAAGTCAAATTTACCTACTAGAAGGAATAAATACATTGTGCTGAAATCAATTGAAAACAAATCAAGTCATCGAATAAAACGAAAACAAAATTTAGTACCCTGCTTTGCAAACCCTAAGTTATCTGTATAACATGGTCTAAAAAACAAAATTTTTAACAAAAACCTCAACCATTGTCCAACCGCAAACTAAGTTACATCCATCATCAGTCACTTGGCTCCTCCAAATTTGTTCATCATTTTTGTGATGACAGGAGCCACTTTGGGATTGGCCTGGTGCTTCGCAAGATTTCCCGGGTTTTTCATCACTGCATGACAATTTTAACCATTTTCAATGTATCACATAACTAAACCTTACGTCCGTCAACAAACAAGTGAACAAGGTCTAAAACCCATAGTCAGATCTGAATGACAGGTTTTGCTGTTTTCAACATGTTAGAGAATGATATCAATATCATGGCTTATCAAATATATGAATACAGATAAACATACCATCTTGGAGAGCTGCCATTACTTCAGGATCTTGGAATGCTGCCATTAGTTCAGGATCCTGTAATGGTTCCAAAATATGAGCATCAGAGCAAGAATACATGATACATAACCATGCTACAATCTATATGCCAGAGTCTGCACAACAATGAAATTTTCCATTGCAGAATTTTGTACTCATTTTTTCTAGAAATCCCAGCTTCGGTACTCTACCACATAGCTTCACTTGATGCTTTTTAGAACACTGAATGCAGGACCTAGAAATTTGTTACTATGTCACCAATTTTGGTCAAACTTACATTCAAGATTTTGGTATAATCGATTCCACCAGGCATGCCACCACCAGGGAAGCCACCAGGCATGCCACCTCCAGGGAAACCTCCAGGCATGCCACCACCAGGGAAGCCACCAGGCATGCTGCCTGGTCTATCACTTGAAGATGCTTGTTCTTGCCTTTTAGCCTTCTCATATGCAGCCTACCAATATCATCACAAGGTATTAGATACGGCAAAAGAGTGACTAAAAACAGATATTGAGCACACGTTCACCTTCGCTTCAGCTCGTCGACGTTGCCTCTCACGTTCCGTTTTTCTGTCCTCTCTCTCTTTTCGCAACTTATCATATTTCCTTCGATGTTCCTCAATTTTATGTGCATTGGGTTCGACCTAAATGCACCATAATTAAATTCAAGGACATAATAAAACTAAATCGAATCAACAACCAAATACTCCCAAGATATCATTCTTGATTTTCCTTTTAATACGTTAACTAATTTTGAAGATTTACCTTCTTAAGAACAGAACTTATTTCCTCATCATAATCAAGCTTAGACGCTACATGAAGATCCTTTGCAGCCTCTTCCCACTGACCAAGCATTGATCGTGCAATCCCACGTGATTTGTAGCCTTTAGCAGAATCTGGATTTATCTGAAAATTTTCATAGGAAAACCAGCAGAACTAAATAATGTATACAACCACAAATTGACGTAACATATTGACATATAAAACTGAAAGCATAAACTATAATTCTTCCAGGAAACAAGAAATGCTACTTGTAGAGCAGCATCAGCATCCCGAATGGCAGCATTGGGCTTCTTCATTTTAATGTAGACAGTGGCTGTATGATTGTTAACAAGACAGCAATAAAGGAATTCAAGAGACTTAGATATATACAATTAAGATACCAACATAAACAGGTGTAAAAACTCAGACTCCATTTTACCTCTGGTTGCATACATGATAGCGGATGCAGGATTAAGCAGAATCGCCTCGGTGAGATGCTCGATTGCTTCCTCTAGGTTACCTGCTTATCACCACCTCATGAGAACCATAACCAAGTACACAAATTTATCGTATGTAATTTATTAATTTGATGGTTCCCAACGAATAGCGCTACGATTTACTAAAGATGAGATATGAACCAACCATTGGAGATTGCTTCCATGCCCTTAGCCTTTGCCTCTTGAGAAGCTTCACGGTTTTCATCAGAGATCTCTACTGAAGAATCTCCCATCTAAAAAAATATATTTTCAATACCAAATGCTATAAAAAAACACATTTCACGCCAACATTACAGTTAAACCTGTTTATTTTTATTTGTATGCAAATCCTTTTATTCCTCTAATAAACTATTATCAAGATGATAGATATTACACGCTCTAAGCCCTTTATAATATATTGGTGAGGATATGACATGCCCTTGTAACCTCTAGGTAGTTAGGAGGGGAGATTGGTGATGGTGGGATGTGCATGTAAACAAAGTATAGTGATTCAAAGTAGTAATCATAAGTTTTGAGAAATCTGATAAAATGGTAATGATTTTGATTTTTAAGGCCAAAATAATCAGATTTGGCAAAAACAGGTAAGAAGTTGCTATATATGAGCATCATGCAGATAAATGTAACATTACGAACTTATCACTAGCTTTAATCAACTAATAGTACTTGATCATTTGACTCCTGTTTTTCAAGTTACCAGAATCACTTCTTAAACGCGCACATCCAAATAATCCCTTAACACCTTTATTATTTAAGGCCATTTTGCTGAAAATTTCAAGCTACAAAAGCCAAAATTCTCAAAGATTGCTAGTTAGAAATGATGACTAAAATACAAGACCTTTTGTGGAGGATCATTATCAGGGTCCACAATTTCGCCTTCAAGCTCAACGTCAGACTCTACTATCTCGGCTTCTTCTTGAGACACTTCTGCATCTTCATCACTCTCCTCAACCACATATGGCTGCTGTAATGTCAAACAGTACAAGTAGAAGTGTTCAAATATGGATCTTAGTATGTTTACTAAAATATGCATGGGTTGTAATCATAAAGACAGATATGTCTCTTAAAGGTAAAAGACCACCTTTCAAATGAAGTTACAGAATAAGAATATAGAATGGAAATTCCAATACAGATCTTTTATAAAATCCAAATCAATTTTAGTTGTTTTCACTAGTTACTGGGGTCTTATAGCAAGAAAGAGAAAGAAAAAAAAACACTAGTTACCAAATTCACCATCAATTCAAGATTTCTTTCATCAACAACATCAAACAATCAAAAACAACAAAAAGGTAATAATGAAAGCAGCAATCGGAGTCAGCACAGTAGACACAAGATATCAAGTTCCTACAAAATTACCCAATCAAGTTCTTTGACTTCCCATCAACAACACAAGAAAATAACATAATCAAAATTACCAGTTGTCAAATTTGGCTAAAACCAAACAAATTCCCAGCTGTTCCACTCAAAAGTCAAAACTGAAACACGTATTAAGATTTTCTATAAATGTTCCACCAGCACCAAATCAAACAGTCAAAAAAGAGGTAATCGAAGTAAAAAAGAAAAGTAAGTACCGATTCAGTCTCCTCATGCTTTGAAGACGGAGGAATCTTACCACCGAGACTGAAAGAAAGAAAACCAAACATATTCTCGGCTAATTAAACAAATCAAAGATGGACAGGACAGTAAGCAGAAAGAAAGTAAACAAATGTAAACCTCTCGATATAGTTACGGAAGAAGGATAGAGAAGGATGGTTGAGAATAGAGGGATCGGACTCGCACTTATTCACAAATTGCTTCAATTGCTCAATTTTAGCGGCATCCATCTTTAGCGGAGCTTTGCCGGAAGTGATTGACAGAAATGAGTTTTTGGTTGAGGCTGCCTTTGAATTTGATCGTACACTTTACTTTCTAGTAGCTTCCAATTGAACGGATACGATGAAACACGATCCATCCATCCACACTTGATTATATATATATATATATATATATATATATATATATATATATATATATATGGGTATGCATCGAAGAACCTTGGAGAACCACACTTGATTATATATATATATATATATATATATATATATATATATATATATATATATATATATATATATATATATATATATCACGCGAGAAATTTGATACATCTAGTGGAAATAATGTAAAAATCGATGCATCGCTCGAGAATTTGATGCATCACGTGGAAATAATGATGCATTACGGGAGAATTGTGATGCATTTGTGGTGGTGCATGGAGGTTCTTCAAGGTTCTTCGATGCATGGAGGTTCTCCATTGAACCCACCTATATATATATATATATGTATATATATATATTCAAGATACCACGTTAGACCGGATACCGAGATACTATTTATAGTCAATCATTTATCATTGAAATTATTAAATAATATATATTTTTTGCTGAAAATTAAATCACACGTTTGTTTAATGTGATGGTTAAGATTGGTATGAAAATTTTTTAATGAGAATAAAAATATTCTCTGTATTTCAAGACTTTCTTAATTATTGTTAATACTTCTGTTACCCATTTTCAGCGATGAATATCCATTACAATCGATTTGAAGTCGTCGTGCGATTCAGGCGAGTTTTCCATCGTCTTCTTCGCAAGCTCCTACCCATTAATTGATTAATGGTAAATGTCACATATTTTCGTTTGATTTTTCGAATTCGACTTCTTAATCTTTTTTTTCAATCGAGTCTGCTTCATGTGTTGCTTCAGCAACTCAAGTAATAAAACCTTATTGGAATTCCTTTTGCTCTATACCCATTTGAGTTTTACATTGTTGAATCATACAATTTTATACAATCAGATGCTTTTGTACATGTGCAAGATATTTCAATGTTAGGTTATGCACTTGTTCACTCATTGCAGTTCCTTATTTTACGTTTTGAATGCTTTTATATGCAATCCCTTAATTTAGGTTTTGAATGCTTTTTATATGTAATTCCTTATGTTTAGGGTTTGAACATGTGCAACACATTTGAATGCTTTCATATGTTCTGTTACTGCACATGTTCAATACAACATTTAGTATAATATGGGTATAATGTTGTTTAAGATGTTCACTTATTGCACATGTTCATCATGTTGCACAAGTTTAGCATAGTCATATAACCATTCAAACCACATTCCAATAACATAACATTTCAGTAAATGCAATCCCCTTTTCACATGTTCAGCACGTGTGAGCATGGGGCGGTTCGGTTCGGTTTTTGGCCGAACCCAAACCAAAACCGAAAATTCCGGTTTTAAAATGGAGAAACCGTTCGGTTTCGGTTTTTCGGTTTGGATTATCGGTTTTTCGGTTTGTGCCCGTGGGTTTTTGTTTTTCGAAAACGGTTTGGGTTATGGGTTTAAACCCGAAAAACTTTAGACATTTTTTTTTACTAAAAAATCGAGTTTTTCTTTACTAAAGTTATGATTTTATTTCCTAATATTAAACACTACTTGATACATCATTAAAACATAATTGCTTACGTTTGAATTTTTAATCAACTTATGTGTTATTTGATACTTTGATTTACAAAAATTGGATTTTAAATATTAATTTAGTTAGTTTGATACTTTAATTTATAAAACTTACAAACTTAGGCTTTGAATTAATTTATGTAAGTTCATCAAGTAGATTTATAATAAGAATGTTTATACCAATTAATTAGCATTCTCTACATCACATATAATTAAACTAAGCATATTAACAATATCAATTAATTAGCATTTTAACATCATAAATATCAATTATACATATATAATTGAAAAATGCTTCAATGTGAATATAAATAAAAGAAGTTTTGTAAAAAAGAAGTAGAACATAACATCAAATATAAGTGAAAGTAGAAATAACTCAATAAATATATAAAATATTTATAAAAATTTAATTAATTATTAGAACCCGGTTCGGTTCGGTTTTGACATGGAATCCGAAACCAAACCGTTTACTCCGGTTTTTTTTTCGTTTTTTCGGTGTCCGGGTTTTTCGGTTTTTTGGGTTTCCGGTTTGGTTTTTGCTCATCCCTAATGTTCAGTATCCCAAGAATTCACCTTATCGAATGGTATGCACTATGGTTTATATTCTCCTTTGTATGGTTTTATACGTATGTTTATGTGTTTTAACAATATTTGGTAGACAGTGTTGCTGAAACGATGAAACATATCAATTTGCATAAGATGTTAGACCTGTTTTCTGGGGAGAAATATTAAAACCTCCCACCTAAATCAGGATTTTGAAGACGTAAGTGTAAGTATGACATGGATTTGAACCTTAAAGAAACTTTTTATAAATAAGGAAAGAGTTTACTCAATATGAGCCCGCACATATCCTGGCTGTGAGCCACAATTCTCATGCTCCCTTGAGCAAAATAATACCACTGCATGATAACAGATACAATAATTGTTGGCCACTCATAAGTGAATCGATGGGAAAGAGGGAAACACATGAGTAAAGGATGAATTTTAAATGGCCATAACTTCTAAGTTCTTAATTCAAGAAGACTTACTTTCAAGTTCCAAAAACCCGTCATTTAAGGCTTTGGATTTTGTAATGCATACCATGTGGAGCTGAGAATGTCCCAAAATCAAGTCTCTATTTTGCGCCATGATTTTCATATTTTAAAATTTGAAATCATAGAAACACCCAAAAATAGAATCATGAACATGTCTAGTAACAGAACATTTCAGTTATTTGCAATCCCCTTTTTATTGCACATGTTATATGGCGTTATTGCACATGTGCAATATGTAATCAAGTCTTCTAAGGGCAACTCTTTTTTCTTATTGCACATGTTCATTATGTTTTCAATGCTTTTTATGCAACTCATTAATTTAGGTTTTATGTGCACATGTTCACAATAAAAATTATGTTATATGTTATGGCACATGTCCAATATAACAGGTTGTACATATGTTACATCTTAATGCACATGTTCAGTAAGGTTACAAGTCTTTAAAATGCAATTTGTCCTTTTGATTAGATTCATTTTTTAGTCATTTTGTATGTTTTTATAGGTATGTTCAATGTGTTTTGTATGCATTTTTTCTTATTGAACATGTTCAATATGTTCATTATACCATATTATGACATGTACTATTATTATCACATTTTCTTGACATGTATTGTTATTATAAATGAACATGTTCAGAGAATTATACATAGAATACATGGTAACTGGATCTCTTATCCCCATTCAATATTTGTTTATCTCCAAAATTGAAAAGGGTCGGCTACAAAACCCCCCAAAAAACTGAATTTAAACATGTTCAGTTACAGTGCATTATGATTTACCACCTATATGGTCAAACGTTGATACAATCCAAAATCCTGAATGAACATGTTCAAAATCGTCTAACACACAAAACCTTCGAGAACGGAAAGATGAAAAAGAAAAGAAATGTCATTACTCGACATCTCCGGTTGAACATCTTCACAAAAACTCATTGTTGAATCCATTTGAACATTGTAAAGAACTACAAAAAAATTATAAAGTTTTTAAACAGAACAACCCAGGTTACGCATAGATAAAATACTAGTCTTAATTGAAACTAGAGCTGAAACTAATATTGAAAGCTTATGGCAGCTGAAACTTTTGTTAATAGGCGTGTTTGATAAATTGGAGCTAAAAAATATAAATGACATAAAAACACATATAAATAAATAAAATCAGTTTAGAATCATAGTTAATATAGATTATTTTTGTAATTTTATTGTTCATTAACCCAAACTTTTTCTAACAGCTAGTTTAATTAGCATATAATTTTAAAAAGACTAAATTACATAAATGGTCCCTATGGTTTATATGGAATTACGGTTTTAGTCCCTGAAAAATGTTTATTACACCATAAGTCCCTAAAATCGAAAAGTTGTAACACTTTGGTCCCTGAAACTAACGGCAGTTAACTTGAGCTGTTAGTTTCAGGGGCATTTTGGTCTTTTTGAAATTCAAGGACCATTTATGTAATTTTCAAACTTTCAGGGACCATTTATGTAACTTTCATCCTTTTCATATATATATATATATATATATATATATATATATATATATATATATATATCTATTTTTTTTATAAAAAAACGACGAACCGTTTGATTTTAATTTAATATTTTTTATCAAAAACAATTATGATTTTTGATTTTTTCAAACAAAAGAACCATTCTGATTTTAATTAAACGTAAATACAATTTCAATTTTTTTATTAAAATACAACAAACCATTTGTAATTTAATTTTATTAACTAAAAAGCGATGAACCATTCCACTTCTTGATTTTTTTTCAAACCATTTAGAATTAAAAATTTTATTAAGTATTTGCAATAAAGAAACTACGAAGCATTTTGATTGTATACTTTTTGCAAACGAAATAAAGCTTCAACACGTCGTTATTTTGAATTTTTTTTGAATGGAGAAAAAAATAAATCATTTCGGTTTTATATTTTCCGAACGAAAAAACTGCAACTAGTTTTTATTTTTATTTTTCTTAAATGTAAAAAATAATAGAGAAAGATTTGGATTCTCAATAAATAATTGAAAAAAATTAACCAGTTATACCATATAATAATCTTAAATAAATAATTGTAGTAATATATAAAAAAACTAACATTAATAATAAGGGTAACAATAAACATATAAATAAAAATTAATGATTAAAACAAAAGGAATAAAAATTAAAATGTTATGTTTGGATAATTAAATTATAAAAAAGAAAAAAAAAACTAAATGTATATATGAGAAGTATGAAAGTTACATAAATGGTCCCTGAAAATTTGAAAATTACATAAATGATCCTTGAAATTCAAAAGACCAAAATACCCCCGAAACTAACGGCTCAAGTTAATTGCCGTTAGTTTCAGGGACCAAAATGTTACAACTTTTCGATTTTAGAGACTTATGGTGTAACAAAATTCTTTTAGGGACTAAAACCATAATTTCATATAAACCACAGGGACCATTTATGTAATTTAGTCTTTTTAAAAACCTACATCAAAAGACTTTATCCAAATACAAGATATAGATAAAAAAAGAACGAAAATGTTTATAAATCATAAATTTAAACTATCAGACTATTATAAGCTATGTGTGTTACATAAGTTATGATAAATAATATTTAACAAAGGTGTTGTTAGGGGTGTTGGATTATCTGAAAATTTAATTTTTTTATTAAATTTTAATTTAAAAAAAAGTAATCATGTCACAAATGAAAATATAATATACTTTTTAAATTAACATGTCAAAATTAGATTAAAATATATTTAATCGAGTTATATATATGTTAAAACTATATTATGTATTAAAAAAAAGAATATCACTATTGCTAGTCAAATAATGTGTAACACCCGAAATCTAGCAGCAGGTACGTGTAATTTATTTATTGGCTTTAAGAGTTTCCTCGATGAGTTGGTGAATTTTAATTGATTAATTGCACGTGAGTTGGTAAAATAGATTGCTATTACGTGTAACTTTAATCGGTTGAGATAATAACCGGTCTAGTAGTAATTGGGAATTTGGGGTTGTCTTAATGAGTTAATTGACATTCTAAGCCCAAGTCGTTAATTTGAGATTAATCGGGTTAACGGGTGTCTACCCAGTGATTAATGAGTACCGTACCTGTTTTAATTGAGTTCGGGACCGGAAACGTATATATATCGCAATTGAGCCTCCTATTCTTCATTTCATTAGAGAATTGAAAAGTGCAAGTGTGTGTGAGTGTTATGTGTGTCTGAATCAGAGGAAAGAAGAGCAAGAAGCTGGGACATATCAAAGCCATAACCAAGGAGCCATCATCATCATCACCACCTCTTCAACATAGAGCTCAAATTCAAGAAAGGGGGTGAATTGAGGTTAGTTATTCCCTCCAAATCAAGTTAAAATGTTGTAATTAGTAATAGCAGTGGTTGGGGTCGATTAATAACCCCTGAGAATGGTATAATCGAACTGGGAAGTGATTCCCGTGGCTGTAGAAAAACAGAGCATGAACTGCTCTGTTCGTCGCCGCATCGCGGCCGTGCTCATCTGGTCGCGCCCGCGATCAGGATGAGGCGGCTAAGGGTGATCGCTGGCGGTGGGATCGCGCCCGCGCTCCCCGACCGCGGCCGAGACCGCGATCGTGGCCGTGCTCCTGGCCGCGCTCGTGAGTCTGAGTCCGATAGCTGATGTCGAGTCCGTAAATGCTAGTAGTATAGTCGTTATGAGTTCCGTAGCTAGTCGTTACAATGTAGTTGTGGTTATTGTTGCCAGGATTTCGTAGCTAAGCCTGGGACTTGTAGAGACTGTCGTTGATAGCGAGAATGTAGTCGTGCTTCAGGTGAGTTACTTACTTTTAGCAAATGTATTGTTGTTGATTACTGAGTTTTCAAAGAGGTACGTTGTTTATTATTCGGGTCCAGTGTGGACTCCTTTCATATGTTGATACTTGTTAGCACAGAGCAGAGTTCGTGGATCACGCGTATAGTCGTTGATACGCAGAGTAGAGGCCTGTTGGGTCATTCCCAACTCAGTGGACCTGACAACCCACTACTTTGTGGAGTGGGCTATGCAGGCTGTGCCGGGTCGCTCCCGATGAGGCGTCGGGCCGTTGATGCCGGCCGCATGTAGAGTTGTTTACCAGTTGTTACGTTGTGCTAACTGTTTTATAAACTGTTTTAAAGTTGTTTATAGTAACTCACCAGCTTTCCGCTGACTGTTGTTTTAACTGTGGATCTCAGGTGCGAGGACTGAGGCTAGGGATATAGCGGGCAATAGCCGAGACCCGCCACGTGGGCAGTAGTTAGTGACTACTTTCGTAAGTATGTAAGTAGTCTTGATGTTTTGTGGTTCGGCTTATTAGCCAGTGACTCTTTGGATGACTGTAACATTTACTCACGTTGTGGTTGACTGACCTTATTTACGGGGGTTGGTTCCCGTCTTGTTGTTACTTTTTGCTTGATAGATGATGCTTAGTAGTTAATTAGCTGTTTACCCTTGAGGATATTGTCTATGATTGGATGACGTGGACTATAAGTCCTATGTGGCATTAGTCGTAAAAATAGGGTGTTACAGCTTGGTATCAGAGCATTAGTTTAAGGTTTAAGTATCATTAGTGATGCTTAGGCTTAAACCAGTGACTAGATCCTTGGGCCTGATCTTTGATGAGTAGGTCTTAGAATTGTAGAATTATATTATTGTCATTATAGTAATATTGTTATATTATGCAGAGATCTTATGGCAGACGAGCAGAGACCCGAGGGTCCCACCGGGGGACGAGTATTCGATGAGGAGTTTGCCCGACGACTACAGGAGGCCTACGAGAAGGGCCGTGCTGAGGGTATTCAGTCCCAGACCCAGAGTACAGGCGGGGGCAGAGATTCAGGGACTGGACCGTCGCGAGGGGCGGGCAAGGGATGCAAGTATAAGGAATTCCTTGCTGCACACCCGCCAGAGTATCATGGCGAGCCTGGGGCCGTAAAGGCCATGTATTGGTTGCAGGATATGGAGATGGCCTTCCGTATTACAGGATGCCACCCGGATCAGATGACGACATTCGCTAGTGCCCAGTTGCGGACTAGTGCTCAGCAGTGGTGGCGGACTATTAGAGATATGATGGGAGATGGGCCAGCATATGAGATGACGTGGAGTCAGTTTAGGGCTCGTTTCGAGGAGCAGTATTGTCCCGAGGACCGCAGGGCTCAGCTGGAGATTGATTTTTTGACGTTATTCCAGGGACAGCGATCGGTTGATGAGTACGAGAAGATTTTCATCGATTTGAGTTTGTTTGCGCCTATTCAGATTAGTACAGAGTCTCGGAAGATCAATAGATTCTTGGTGGGCTTGCGTAAGGAGATCCGGGAGTTTATTGATACTGGTTACATTCCGACTTATGCCAGGGCAGTCGAGTTGGCCCGTAGACGAGAGAGTGAGTTATCGCGTAGGGATCCGGTAGTGGAGCAGCCACGATTGGTTCAGTCAGTCGGACATGTTGGAGGATCTGACCGGGACAGAGGCAGGGATAGAGATAGTCGTTATAGTCAGTTCCAGTCGAGGAGTGATGATCGTCGGCGCACTGAGTCCGAGGGAGGAGACAGGCACCAAGATAGGTCTTCTCAGAGATCTGATCATAGGCCCGATGAAAAGGGCAGTCGCTTTAGTGAGTCTGAGCAGAGAGGAGGAGCATCGAGTTCTGAGCCTGTCTCGGGAGAGAGGTGGTGTAGGAGATGTCGTCAGAGGCATACCGGAGAGTGTGACCCCCGGTATGTACGTTGTTTTCGCTGTGGCCAGGCTGGCCACACTCAGTCAGGTTGTAATTCTAGAGACCCGCTGTGTTTTAATTGTGGGCGGGCTGGACATCAGGCACGAGATTGTACAACTCCGAGACAAGGGGACCATAGGCAGGGGGAATCGAGGCCACCTGCACAGGGCCAGAGTTTTGCGAGTTCGTCTACACATAGAGATGCAGTCCCGCCAGCCAGAGGTCGCGCCTACCAGTTGACAGCAGAGGAGACTCGGGAGACAGTTGATGTAGTTTCTGGTACGTTTATGTTTAATGGTTATAGTATCCGAGTTTTGGTTGGTTCTGAGACAGGGTGTTCCTTCATACCTTTTATTTTATTATCCATTTTTGCTTCATTCGTTGAGTTATTAGATTTATTGTTCACGGAGTCAGTCGGTGGTAGTATCTTTGTAGCTAGATCGGTAGACGCTTAGTAAGAGTTAAAGATAAATGGTCATTCGTATAAAGTTGCTCTGTTGCCTATAGAGATTAGTAGTTGTAATGCCTTGATAAGTAGAGACTGGTTAGCTGTCCAGTATGTTGATGTTGTTTGTTCTAAAGTGATTAGTTGTTTATCAATTTCGAGGCTATGTTTTTATGGTGTACGGAGAGTGTAGTAGACACAGTGTCAGTCCCTTTTCGGTAGTTCGGGCACGTTGTCATTTGATCAAAGGTTGTCCTTTCGTCCTAGCATGTGCAGTTGATGTGAGCGAGGAAAGAAGAATTTAGAGACGGTTGATGTTGTTTCTGAATTCCTGATGTATCTCCCAAGAAGTATCCGAGTTGTCATTAGATTGACAAGTAGAATCCCGTGTTGAGTTGGTGTCAAGTGCTACTACGTGTGTACCTTATTGACCGACCCTAGCAAGATGAGAGGGCTGGTGAGTCGACTTCAAGAGTTGATAGACCGCTGGTTTAGTTGCCTAGTTCGTCACCGTAAAGTGGAGTCCAGTTTTGAGACATGTCGTTAGCGGTGGAGGTATTCCGGTAAACCCCATTAAATTAGAGGCTGTTAAGGGTAATGAGAGGTGAGGAAAGTAGTAAGTATTCGCTGTAACCTAAAAGTAGTAGACTATTACCGTCGATCCAATCAAGACCCTGCGTTGATTGTTGCACCGTTGACTTATTGACTTGTCAAACAGAGTACTTTAGTGGTAAGAGAGATGCTCATTTGCTTCAGTTGAGATTGTTATCTAGCATATGGGGTGGAAGTAGGAGGGTGAGAGATTACAAGTCCTGAGATTGCTTAGCGGACCAGTGAGCAGATAGTCGTAGTCATAGAGAGTCTGAAGGTAGCCCGGAGCCGATGGGAGTAATATGCCGATGAGAGGACCAAGAAGCTAGAGCTTGGCATAGACGAGCAAGTGTTACAGATGTTTGGCCCTACGCGAAGCAACGATTACTATAACAGAGATTGAGGTTTATGAGCAATCGAAATATGTGAATCCTCCTGAGACCATTGTAGACCGCAAGATGAAGAAATTACGGAAAGATGAGATTCCCCTTGGTGTCAAATGAGAACTCTGGTGATATCTGGGAGTCCGAGGCGGGTGTGTGGTAGCGTTATCCCAATCTAGTTGCCTGAGTCGAGATCCCGAGGACGGGATCAGTTCTAGAGGGGAGGATTTGTAACACCCGGAATCTAGCAGCAGGTACGTGTAATTTATTTATTGGCTTTAAGAGTTTCCTCGATGAGTTGGTGAATTTTAATTGATTAATTGCACGTGAGTTGGTAAAATAGATTGCTATTACGTGTAACTTTAATCGGTTGAGATAATAACCGGTCTAGTAGTAATTGGGAATTTGGGGTTGTCTTAATGAGTTAATTGACATTCTAAGCCCAAGTCGTTAATTTGAGATTAATCGGGTTAACGGGTGTCTACCCAGTGATTAATGAGTACCGTACCCGTTTTAATTGAGTTCGGGACCGGAAACGTATATATATCGCAATTGAGCCTCCTATTCTTCATTTCATTAGAGAATTGAAAAGTGCAAGTGTGTGTGAGTGTTATGTGTGTCTGAATCAGAGGAAAGAAGAGCAAGAAGCTGGGACATATCAAAGCCATAACCAAGGAGCCATCATCATCATCACCACCTCTTCAACATAGAGCTCAAATTCAAGAAAGGGGGTGAATTGAGGTTAGTTATTCCCTCCAAATCAAGTTAAAATGTTGTAATTAGTAATAGCAGTGGTTGGGGTCGATTAATAACCCCTGAGAATGGTAGAATCGAATTGGGAAGTGATTCCCGTGGCTGTAGAAAAACAGAGCATGAACTGCTCTGTTCGTCGCCGCATCGCGGCCGTGCTCATCTGGTCGCGCCCGCGATCAGGATGAGGCGGCTAAGGGTGATCGCTGGCGGTGGGATCGCGCCCGCGCTCCCCGACCGCGGCCGAGACCGCGATCGTGGCCGTGCTCCTGGCCGCGCTCGTGAGTCTGAGTCCGATAGCTGATGTCGAGTCCGTAAATGCTAGTAGTATAGTCGTTATGAGTTCCGTAGCTAGTCGTTACAATGTAGTTGTGGTTATTGTTGCCAGGATTTCGTAGCTAAGCCTGGGACTTGTAGAGACTGTCGTTGATAGCGAGACTGTAGTCGTGCTTCAGGTGAGTTACTTACTTTTAGCAAATGTATTGTTGTTGATTACTGAGTTTTCAAAGAGGTACGTTGTTTATTATTCGGGTCCAGTGTGGACTCCTTTCATATGTTGATACTTGTTAGCACAGAGCAGAGTTCGTGGATCACGCGTATAGTCGTTGATACGCAGAGTAGAGGCCTGTTGGGTCATTCCCAACTCAGTGGACCTGACAACCCACTACTTTGTGGAGTGGGCTATGCAGGCTGTGCCGGGTCGCTCCCGATGAGGCGTCGGGCCGTTGATGCCGGCCGCATGTAGAGTTGTTTACCAGTTGTTACGTTGTGATAACTGTTTTATAAACTGTTTTAAAGTTGTTTATAGTAACTCACCAGCTTTCCGCTGACTGTTGTTTTAACTGTGGATCTCAGGTGCGAGGACTGAGGCGAGGGATATAGCGGGCAATAGCCGAGACCCGCCACGTGGGCAGTAGTTAGTGACTACTTTCGTAAGTATGTAAGTAGTCTTGATGTTTTGTGGTTCGGCTTATTAGCCAGTGACTCTTTGGATGACTGTAACATTTACTCACGTTGTGGTTGACTGACCTTATTTACGGGGGTTGGTTCCTGTCTTGTTGTTACTTGTTGCTTGATAGATGATGCTTAGTAGTTAATTAGCTGTTTACCCTTGAGGATATTGTCTATGATTGGATGACGTGGACTATAAGTCCTATATGACATTAGTCGTAAAAGTAGGGTGTTACATAATGTTTGGCCAAAAAGTTTACGCAAACAAAAGTCTTTTAGAAAAAATTCAGATTCGAAAACAAAAAAATTTGAATGTGAATCCCAAAATTTTGGATTATCGAATCGGATTGTCAGATATTTTTTAATAGGGTTAATTACTTAAATAACCACATATCACACCCCTTTATCACTTTTTAGCCATTAAAATTTCATTTTACCAAAATAGTCACACTTTACGTTATCACATTTACGTGATATGTACTTTTTATTCATATTTTAATGCATTACGTTACAAAAAGTGTTTGGTAACGTAAATGTTTGTACTTTACGTGAACACTTTTAAAAATATGATCATTCCCCATAAAAATGTAATGATTAAAAGTGGTCACGTAAAGTACAATCATTTACGTTACCAAACACCTTTTGTAACGTAATGCATTAAAATATGAATAAAAAGTACATATCACGTAAATGGTGGCTATCACGTAAATGTGGTAACGTAAAACATGACTATTTGGTAAAATAAAATTTTAATGGCTAAAAAATGATAAAGGCGTGTGACAAGTGGTTATTTAGTAATTATCCTTTTTTTTAATATCATTAGGTACATGTGGACATGGATATAGCCGCTATATAGGTATGGAGCCCAGTTGATGATCAGATTCGGGATTCAGAGAGACGATAACATTTTATGCGCAACGGATAGGATAAAGTTTGAACCTGCGTAAGCGCAACCACCGTCCGGTATGGCCGGTACTCTCGCTCTCGGTATCGGTATCGCCACAGCCTTGACTATCAATCGTAGCACAAGTCTTTCCCCCAACTTCAGGACCAAAATTCGCTGCATAGGATGGGTATACATTATTATCTTCCTTATCTGATGGTTTGGATTTCATTATTTCTTATGTAATGTAATTGTTTGTGTCAAGGAAGGATCCGGAAGGAATACTAGGCCCACCGACCTCAGGTCACATTGCCAGACGTGAGTTAAAGAGACGCCTCGAGAAAGACGCCTCCGCCCGCGAAGAATTCCAACGCCAAGTCCAACAAGAAAAGGAGCGTCTCCGCGCCTTGCGTGAGGTATACCATCCCTTGTTTTTTCTGAATCAAACAGCACAGATTGTCTCTACTCTTGTGCAATTGATTTAAATAAAGTATGCTTCTATCTGAAGCAACAATTTTTTCAATGGATTTGATTTCTCCCTCATTTCTTTTTAGTTATCAGCAGCCACGGGGTGTGTGCGTGTGATTCTAACTGTTTAATGAGGTTTGCGACATACCTGTGATCTATGATCATACATACCTTCTCTTTACAATGCAAATGAATTCATATTAGCCATAAAGATGGAAAAGGGATTAAAATGAGTCTTAATTTGTGCTTAGGATTTGAAGAATTTACATCTGGTTGATACTTGTGTTTATGTACCATTGGTTGGTTTAATATGTTTTCTAGTCTCGGGAAGTTCCGGATAGTCCTGCACAGTTGGTTGAATATTTTCTTGATACGGAAGCTCAGAACTTTGAATTCGAGATTGCAAGAATGAGGCCTATGTAAGTTATTTCGTTTGACATGTTTATGCTTGTATGTTTAATTGCTTATGAGTGTGAAAATATGTTGTGCATCATGTTTCAGTAAGGCACTGTTGTTAGTTCCTCAGTTCCAACAATGCAGACAGTGTTTACCAGCATTGTATTATTACTGGCATCATTTGTTACAAATGTTTACGAGTTAATTGCTTTATCATTTAATTTTGTTAAACCTAGTCGAGTTGACCTCAAAATTCACATTATTAACTTTCTAATGCAAGGAGTAATTGTTTGAAATCGTTGTATGTTGTACAATTGACAGAACTCATGGTTGAATAACTTGAATTTACTTTAATGTCATCCTCAACACCAAATTAACATCGAGATTTTCAGGTTGAATGATGACTTTTTCTCTCACTTAAAATTTGAACTAGGACAGCTCCGGTTTGCTGTGTCAAAGACTGAGGTTTGCGTTCTAGGTCTACTATATGCGTAAATTGATTGTATTCCAAAAAAATGAATTGTTCATCATGATGCAAGTACCAATGATCTTTGTAGGCTATGGAAGACAGAGTGATTGAGTTGGAAGCGCTACAAAAGGCTCTTCTTGAAGGAATAGGTTTTTAATTATATATTTTTTGAAGTTCTTCTAGACACACTGCTTTTGTAAACCTTCAAAATGTCTTGTCTTTTGCAGAAGCCTATGATAAATTACAAGCTGACATTGTTAAGGCCAGAGAGAACCTAAACAAAATCTTCACATCAAAGGATGTGAAAGCAACTGTATGTGACATATACAACTTCTTTTAAATACCTAAGAGAAGAAACCATAAAGACATTTTTTTTAACTGAAACTAAAATAATATTATTTCTTATGCAGTTACTGGAGATGGTGGAAAAGAGTGAGATCAATAGACCTTTATTGACTCTTCTTGATGAAAACATAGCAAGTGCTCACAGGGGTAACAATGTAAGTGATATTAGTAAAGTAGAGTTGGATGATCTCAAGTCATAATGTCACTACTTTCACATCCCCGTTCTAGGAGATCCATGAGCACTCACTACTTCAAGATATGTTCGATAATATGTAAAAAAATGACACAATACTTGCTTACAAAAACGGCATGTGAACGACATACTTGAGTATTTGATGTCCCTTAGCTTGTTGTTTATTTTGTTCGTTCACAAAATGGACATTTTGTCCATCAATTATTACGTAGTAATTGCTTCTAGTTAAAAAAATCAGCATAAACATATAACTTACCTTTTAAGTCACTCAAAATTGATTCTAGTGTTTCTAATTTAAACTGATGCAAGGAATAATATAAACACATAGCTTATGCTTATGTGGAATTTTTTAATGACGTTGAATTAAAAACATCTGATGTGACTTACTTTCTTTTATAAAAAACTTCTGAATACGATATGTATGAAATTGAAAACGTATCCTTTCAATTTGATGCTTATCGTATTTAAGAAATGAAAAGTAGGGGCTTAGGGCATTGGTAGAAGATGAAGAGATATTTTTTCATTTTGATACCTATTGTGTAAAGGAGTCCTTTTATAGAAGAAAATAAGCATAAACATAGTAACGGTTAGTATCGGTTTTCATATAACCTAAATACCTAATTGAAACATTTTTAGAAGTTTGACTATCAAAAGTACACAATATGAATGTGTACAAACTTTAAAGTACATAGCAATATGGTATCATTTTTTTTTTAAAAAAAAGGTCCACGTAAGCATTGGTAACCGTCTAGTCCCGGTTTCTAGGTAACACAAAGTCTCAAATACCTAAATATTGGTGAGAAATGTGAGAAGCAATTCTAACCACAAAATTTTGAGCCCCATCATTTTTTTATTATATTTCTAGTGGGGCCCCTGTTTGATTAAAAACTTTTTGTTGGATCATGAAATAACAAAGTAATTTAGCATATTTGTCCTTGATCCAACATCTTAAAAATATATGATTTCTCATTTCTCTCTCTCAACACACACACACATATAAAAGGAACTTATTTATTATCTAATCCAAATATATATCATACATTCTTTATTATCACTATTATATGCATCTAGTTTTATTTAGTTTTTAACTAGTCACGCTTGAGTGTTCACTTGCACCCTTAATAATATGTGTCAAAAACTAACATCATGATTGTACTTTCTAGCTGGTGAAAGGCATCGGTGTATTAAGCGAAATATTAAATTCGATAACATTGTATCTCCATATAACCACGTTATTATTGCCTCCATAGAATTTCTAATATATTAGGTACAATCTTCTATGTACCATAACTCATCAATAAGTTTGTTTTTGCATTGATGCGAATGAATTTTTTTTTCCATCATGCAGAAACAAGCAGCAGAATACATGGAAAAACTTCGAGGGGCTGTGCTCAAGTACATAACTGTCTAGTGTTGAGGTAGAAATTATGCAGCATGTTCTATATAATGATAATACTTTTTTCAGTGCTAGTTCAACATATCAGGCATATTCATATAGTGACAAACTACAATCATATTGTCTTTGAACGTGCTGTTAATCTACAGCTAACAATTACCTCCTTCCGTCCCCCTCCCTGCTTTCCTTATACAAAGCTTAAATATAGTACATGTGTAGGACTGAAACATGCAAGTCTTCCGATTGATTTTTAGGAGTGACCTAAAGTTTAATTAAGCACAATTAACCAAGCACAAATAGTCACACCCTTATGTTCATTTATTTCATTGGATGAGTGCATAAAGAACCTTTGATTTTTGTTATTTGTGAGGTGTTGGCTCTGTGTAATTGATGCAGCAGAATATCAACTCTACACGTGTCCTTGTGATGGTAGTCTAGCGGCGGGGACATGAAACTATGGAAGCCATGGTGAAGATCCAGGATCAAACCCTGACACATGCCCTTGACTTTGGTTTACACAATCAACATCTTCCATATTGGGCGATGGACAGATCAGTGGGGGACTGGGGGTCACCAGAATGCGGGTTACCCTCTTTTTGTTTTTGTGTTACATCTTTTGGTGTGTTGATGTCATATTGGGAGAATCTTCTTTTCTTCTCTTCGTGGGCGTTTTGTTTGCATAATGTTTTTGGAAGGAACGGACTCTGTCATGTGTTTTAATTGGCAGGAAATGCACTGGAATTACCTGTGCTTTTTTCTGTTTGGTTTTTTGCAGAATCTATCAAAGGAATTGTAGCGCTAAGTTTTGCAATATTAATGAACTATGTAGATTCTACTAGGTCCACATACCTGGGGAGCGTTTTGTTTAACGGTTTATGAATGAAAAGAATAGGTTTGAGACTAATTACACTTGTTTGGTTAATAAGAATGGGTTTTTGGATTTGGAACCAAACCTGCATTTTCTGCTGCTTTAAATCCACCAATGCATCAAGGGCTCCATCACCTTGTAATTAAACACGATCTCAAGTCATAGTGATTTTTGTAGAACTAACCACAAAGCCACCATAGAAACGAAGTTGTTCTTGTTCTGTTAACATACTCTGCTATCTCACAGGGAAGAAAATACCAAGGTATATTTATCTGAAGGAGTTACAAAGTTTGCCATTGCCAACTTACGATCGAAAATCAAGTAACCCGTCGATCTATATATTTGTTAGATAGATAATTGTGTCTATATCAGCAGTTGAGGTTTGACAAAATATGAGGGGATCTCTTTTGTAGCAGTTAGTATATACACACACACACGTGTGTGTGTATGTAGAGGGAACTTTTGTGCATCGAGGTACAAAAGAAGCTATGTCATTCATTAGATCAAAATTTTGTACGGTTTAGATTAAATGACAAAAGTGTAATGGTTGGAAAACTTTATGCATCCAGTGTATTAAGATCAAATGCCGGAGGGTATTTTGAGTAGTTTTAGAAAAAATATATTTCTATTCAAATTAATTTTAATCATATATATGTAACAAATAATTAAATAATAAATGCTAAATAAATTCAATTGACACACTTCCAGTTTTAACAAAATCTACACAAATTCGAAAAAGATGACGGATATGTTGATGCATTTCATATTTCATCGTTTAATTAATTCGTGATGCATTTCATGTTCGTCATTCAATTTGTGTTGAATTTAGTTTAGGATGGAGAGAGTAAAGTTTCAGTTTGCATTATAGAAGCACATAGAATATACGTAAGCCATAGAAATGTGCTTTCTTTCCAGGGCTGGTTTTTCGTTATCTAACTTTATATTATATTTTGTCTTTCATATATACCTATGTTGTTGTCCTAATCTTGTTTCATAGTCAATGCTTATCTTGTTAATTTGTAACATTGAAGCAACCTAGCTACCTAGGAAATCAACTTGGACATTATTCTCGATCCCTTAAATTCAGGAAAAAATAATGTGGTGGTTGTAAATTATCATATCATTGTGTGTGTAACCCATCTGCATGACCTGACAAATTAAAGAACCGTAGGTGATTAAAATATTGGAATGTAGCATAATCAAATATTTCCTAGCATCACCTACTTGATTCCCTGTCTCTTGTATGCTATATATATATATATATATAATAATAAGTTGCTATTCATTTTCACATATTCATTTTGTGGGTCCGTTTAGAAAAAAACAAATTAAGATGTGAATATATATGGGTCTCATTTAGTTGATGCGAGTAAGGAACGAAAGATATGACCCACAAAATGGATCGGAGAAGACCAGTGGAAGGAACCTTGGGTTATATATTATAGGTATATTGTTATTAATTTACAAATATAAGTTACAAGTAGTAAGTAGATAGGTATTTAAGGCAGTGAAGGAAACGTGGATGATTTCTCAACTTCTGTGTTAGTTTAGTTTACTACAAACGAAGCTTGGACCGACTGTCCGACTATATATATTATATATTATATATCCAACTTGAAACGTATTCTGGTTATTTGAACAAGTCTCTTGTATGTTTGGTAGACTTCTAATTAGCTAGCTTCAATTAATACCAACAAACATGTGCCTTTAATATCCTTTTACATGATCACATATATAATTTAGACACTGCACAATTGCCTATCAACCAGCTGGCTACCTACACATCACATCTCCCTCTCTTTTATATATATGTAAATCTTTGACTATATTATTATTCAACACTTGTCTCATGCATAGTTGCCCTGTCACCATATGTGTTTAATTGATTTCACTTATATATTGGGGTCTTTCTTTCTTGGTAGCACCCCAGTGTGTTGCGGGTGTCGCGTAGTACGTGGTTAGAAACATATATTTAATTGGGACTTTGACCTGGCTTAGGGTTGTTTAGTGTGGACAGGTCTCAAGTCAAGAGCTGCTAGCTTCCATTTGGTGGTGAAAGCTTCTCAATCGAGGGTCATTATATAAAGCACCCTACCCCTCTCTCTCTCTCTCTCATTATCTTTTATGCATAAATCACAGCCTTAATTACTTCCAAATGCATATGGAAAAAGCTGGGTTTTACTTGCTAGTTGTTGTAGTCACCCTCCGTTACACCACTGCTACAAATCCCACCGCCATGGACTACATCAAGGCCTCATGCAAAACCACCCTGCACCCTGCTCTCTGTGTCAGCTGTCTCTCAAAGTATGCTGGTTCCATCCAGGGGAGCGATCACAGCCTTGCTAAAGCAGCCATCTCAGTCAGCCTGAACGAAGCCAAATCTGCAGGCGTCTTTGTTTCCAAACTGGCTCGACTCTCTGGAATAAAACCACGAGAGCACCAAGCCCTGAAAGACTGCATGAGCACCATGTCCAACAGTGTTGCAGGTCTCAGCCAGTCGGTTCAGGAGCTGGGTCAGATGGGTCGATCGGAGGGTCAGGATTTTGAGTGGCACATGAGCAACGTTGAAACTTGGGTGGGTTCTGCCCTTACTAACCAAAATATATGTGTGAGGGGGTTTGCAGATAAATCCATGAATGGACGTGCGAAGGATTCCATCACCAAGAGGATGGTTTATGTTTCTCAAGTCACTAGTAATGCACTTGCTTTAGTCAACAGGTTTGCTGCAAGGCACAGAAAGGGTATCAACATGCCATAAGCCCATAGGTGTCTAAAAAAAAATGTCACAATAAGATGTGTAAATTACTAGCTAGCTAGGTTATATACTATATAGTTTCAGTTTGTATCGTTGAAGGTTAATTAGCTAGCAACTCTTTTGTGATCACATTAAAGCTCATCGGTGCTTTGTTTCAACTTTCAAATGGCAGTCAGACGCACGTATTTACCACAAACGGCCCTATATATGTAAAGTTAACCAACCATCATTGTGAATGTTTCAAAATATGTTCTCCCATTTTGCATATATTAAAGCACAATCTTAAGGTTTCAAGATTAGTCGTCTTTTGTTTGGTTTTTCTTGCAGACAAATTCTCCCTTTTATTTATTATAAAGATAACGATAGATTAATGCTTTTTTACTTGAAAAATTTTGCGAATAAAATGATTTAAACGGTGGCAACACCCATATTGTTAGTGTATTGTATTCTCTTGTATTCGGCCCTTAGCCCGATAACTTCGATTGGGCCATGTATTCATTTGTATGGGTTTATAATCCGTTACTGGAAACATTCTGTCTGTTACTTGTACCCCCTTCCGCCCGATGCAGCGTAGCAAATTAAAATGGATTAATCTGTTGATTCAAAGAATTCCAGATTAATCCCTACTAATAGTTTGTTAATTCTGTAAAATGTCAAACAATTAGGCTTCAAACAACCGACTAAAATCCGAAAATTTGGAAAATATAAAAGTTTTCTTGATTGATAATCTGATTTCATACATTATTTCAACACAACTTAAATAGAAATAGGAAACTAAAAACTGGTCAAAAAAAACCAGCGGGTCGGCCCAGGAAACGAAGATAAAAACCCAAATATATAACGGACAAAAATCATAAAAAAGCCATAACTCTTATTCCGGGTCGAATTTGGGCCAAACGGTTGGGCAAACCGCCTTGGGCCTTTTCCGTTTAGCCCATTTTATTACGGACCCTGTCTTGGGCCTCTAGAAACAGGATGACCCGATCATCCACACTTGGGTCTGCATCACCGCCCCCTCTGCTTAGTGTCAACATCTTCTTCTCACTCCTACTAACCGGTAGGGGTGTTCATAAAAATCCGAATCCGAGCATCCGAAATGAAAATCCGAAATTCGAGTCCGAAACTATCTGAAGTTTCGGATTCGGATAGTAAACTTCAAGATTTTTAATTATTCAGATAATTCGATATCCGAAAATCCAAAAAAATATTTTTTAAATTTTTTTTTTATCTTTAGGATTGATTATTACATAATATTGAGTGTTTATTATTATTCTAATGTATATTTTTGAGTTTTATCTTGATATTATAGATTTATTAACTAATATTTAATATTATTTAGTTTTTTTAATCTTTTTTTACTCGTTTTGAGTAAAAATAATTCCGGATAAATTTAGTTTGTGATATATTTATCTTTAATATGTATTTGAGTATATGAATTTGTATTTTAGATATTTAAATATTTGATTTAATTTTTTAGAAAAAGTTAAAAAATATGAATTTTCGGATAATCCGATATCCGAATCCGAAATTTCGGATTCGGATAGCAAAATATTATTTTTAACAAACTTTATACGATAAAAAAGGTACTAAAGCGATACACACTCTACATTTAAAAGATTTAAAAAGAAGAAAGACACCAGGAATAAAAACTAAAAGTAAACGGGTCAAAAACACTCTTATATAGACCTGGCAATTCGTGTATTCGTGTCGTGTCACAGGTCAGACACGGATTTTACACGACACGAATTTGCCAAACCTGTACACGACACGAATTAAAAAAACGTGTCTGGTTATGAAACCTGTACACGACACGGAAAAAAGTCGTGTTACATGTGACACGACACGCAATTTAGCCGTGTCACACGAAAACACGAATACACAACCTGTAAAACGAATTAGACACGAATTTTTAACAAAAATATTAACTTATAAATCCAAAATTCCATCTTTCAAAACGCCGGTGAGGGAGAAGAAGGCAGAACCGGTTCAGAAGGAGAAGAAGGAGGCAGAAGCAGAACGCCGGTGAGGGACGAGGGAGTGCCGCCGGTGAGGGACGAGGGAGGCAGGAGGCAGAACCGCAGATCTGGAGGAGAGGGAGGCAGAAGCAGAACCGCAGATCTGGATGAGAGGGAGGCAGAAGTAGAGCCGCTGGTGCTCGGTGTGGTGGTCGCCGTCGGTCAGTGGTGGTGTGCCTGGTGTGGTGGTCGCCGAAGGTGAGGGAGGTAGAAGCACAACCGCTGGTGCTCGGTGTGGTGGTCGCCGCCAGTCAGTAGTGGTGTGCGGTCGCCGAAGGTGAGGGAGGCAGAAGGAAAGAAGGTGAGGCGTGTGATGCTGTGATGTGAAAATGAAAAGGTGGAAGTTTGAAAGTGTGGAACCCTAGATGTATAATGTATTTTGAATATGAAATTAAAAGTGTTTGAAACCCTAATTGTATTTAAATTCCGTGTCTTAGACGTGTCAGTCGTGTCTTAGACGTGTCATCCGTGTCACACGTATTTTACACGTGTCTTGTACGTGTTTATACAGGTAAATTCGTGTTTGACACGTGTAAGACACGAAACACAAATTTCAAAAACTGGTCAACCTGTTTAGACACGAAACACGAATTTGCCAAACTTGTACACGAAAATTTCGTGTCGTATACGTGTTGTGTCAGTGGTGTCGTGTTCCATATTGCCAGGTCTACTCTTATACAACCAACACATATGAGTACTCAAATGTCAAAATTACAATGATAAAATAAAAACACATCAACTGCTGTCGTTAAGTTATTCTAAATGAATATTATTCTAAATATATTTTAGGAAAAATTACCAAGAATGATAATATAAAATACAAAATTTTACAATAAAGGTATTGTAAGAAGTTTTTTTGCCGGGAAAAGTAATATAAAATTCTATTTTGGCCAAGAAAGACCAAAAAATCCAAATTTTAGGCCAAGAAAAGTAATCAAATATTATTTTTTTTTATCAAAAAAGGAGCATAAAATTAAAATTTTACTTTCTTAATTGGTCTTCAGTATCCTTTTTTGTCAAATTTGAATTTTACGTTATTTTTCTTGACCTAAAAAATTTTACATTACATTTATTGTCAATTTTGGAGTTTTATATTAACTTTCTTAGTAATTTGTCCTATATTTTATTGTATTATTTTTTGTTGCTGTGGAATTGTACTTGTTAATTTAGTCCATTCCACAAGGAAATCCTGGTTTTAGACATGTCGTAATAAACACCCAGTTTTTAAAATCGACATGATTATATAAAGTAATCATGTATTTTAATTGAAACGAAAAGGAAAATGAATTTTAGACGTATGTTGAGGCAGGCTGGGTTAAACATGGCAAGTTAATATGAAAATTTAAATTTGAAGCACGTACTGGAGTGAATATGGATATCCATTACCCAACCGGCCAAATACTGGTTCATATGACGTACGGTCACGGGTTAATCAATTACATGTCATTCATACATACATTCGGGGCCCACATGTTTGACAGATGTCGTCTTCTTGATTTGCATGGCGAATGCACTTCTTTTTAAAAATGTTTGTTTTATCATAAATAATAAAAAAAAAATCTAAATTTCCAAGAAAATATATATTTATTCGATCTCCAGATCGAGGTGAGCTGAGGAGAGGAGGAACAGAAAATGAAAATGGGTGGTGGTGGTGGTGGTGGTGGGGGTGGTTCTCATATTGTAATATTGGTTGCTGGTATATTAATATTAATATTAGTATTGGTGGTTGGAGGAGGTGCCGCAAGAGGAGGTTGGGAGCCGTTGATCCGGTCACCGGTGGATCTTGAAGAGGAGCTGGATGAAGCGATGGGCAACGGCACCAGGTGGGCAGTACTTGTTGCCGGTTCTAACGGTTACGGAAACTACCGCCATCAGGTAGGTGACCAGACCATATATGCACTTAATTAATTGCTTTTTTCCAATCATCTTTTAAGTTTTAAAAAGGGGAATGAATGATTTTTCCTTTTCCAATTAAACGTCCTTGGTTTTAATTTGGTAAAAATTTAACATTTGTGACCATTATTAACTAATTACAGTACCTTTTTGTGTGCCCATTATTAGCTACCTACTTAATTAATTACTAGCTTCACTTCAAAACTCCACATCCCATTTCGTGGTTAATTACCAATGAAGTTTAGTCCATTCGGTTAAAGGGGTGTTACGTAGGTGGGAGGCTAAGGTTCGACTTTCGTCCCGGTTCGATCTCCGTAGGAGGCAACTTGAAATTTAAGTTAATAGTGTAGGAGTTGCAGTAGGATAGGTTGCCGTTTTAAAAAAAAAAATTTAAGGTGGTTAATTAGTCTACTCTTGGCAAATAAATTATAAAACCCGTATCCGAAGCTTCAACCCGGTTCGACAAGATACCTGCACCGAGTTGGCCGTTAATTGCATGCCCGCCACGTACCTATCAAACTTGACAACTTTAAAATAGTAATTAATATTAAATTTCTTATAATGAGTTCAACAAAACTAAGTACATTTCACTATTTTATAACTCAAAACAATTTTGTTATACAAATCATTATTTTATCAGTTCATTAAGTTTAAATAAGTATGGTCTAATGGTTGAGGTCCTCATCTCGATCAAGTGGTGACGGTGGTTTATACTTTGGAGCTTCACCTCTTGACAAGAAACTTTTTAGAGCTAATGGGAGCTTTAGAATCATGTTTAGTGTACGGAAAATTTTCATTAATAATTTCCATTTCAATTTTCAATAAAATGTTTTCGGATTTACTTTTTCGAAAACAATCGAAAATTCTGAAACAAACCTTTAAAACCTTTTGTTGTCATTTAAATTTGAAAGTTCTTTTCTTAAGAGATTAAATGTCTGAATTTATTTTTATTTAGAACAAAATATCTTTACATTTGAAAGATACAAGTATTTTAAGAGAGCTTATTATAAAAAAACAAATAAGGCTTAGTTATAGATTTTGAAAATGAAAACTTTGTGAAAATGAAATTTGTTTTTTTTTTAAAATAAGCAAATGAACATGTTTGGTTTCATGAAAGCTTTTAGTTTTTTGAGTTTTGAAAGCTAAAAAGTTACATTTAGTTGAGGACTAAATTACATAAATGGTCCTTGTGATTTATATGAAATTATAATTTTAGTCACTGAAAGAATTTTATTACGCCAGCAGTCCCTAAAATTGAAAAGTTGTAACATTTTGGTCCCTGAAACTAACGACCGTTAACTTGAGACGTTAGTTTCAGGGGCATTTTTGTCTTTTTGACTTTTAAGGACCATTTATGTAATTTTCAAACTTTCAAGGATCATTTATGAAATTTTCATACTTTTATATATATATATATATATATATATATATATATATATATATATATATATATATATATATATTTATCATTTCTTTCTTTTTTATAATTTAATTATCCAAACATAACATTTTATTTTTTTATTCCTTTTGTTTTAATCATTATGTTTATTGTTATTATTAATGATATTTTTGTTTTATACAATTATTTATTTAAGATTATTATATGATATACCTGGTTCATTTTTTTTAATCATTTATTGAAAATCCAAATATTTCTCAATTGTTTTTTTCATTTAAGAAGAATAAAAATAAAAACTAGTTGTAGTTTTTTCGTTCATAAAATCTAAAATCGAAATGATTTATTTCTTTTCTCCGTTCAAAAAAATTCAAAATAACAACATGCTGAAGCTTTTTTCGTTTGGAAAAAGAATATAATCAAAATGTTTCGTAGTTTCTTCAATGCAAATACTTAATAAATTTTTTTTATTCTAAATGGTTTAAAAAGTCAAGAATTGGAATGATTCATTGCATTTTAGTCAAATAAATTATATTTCAAATGGTTTGTTGTTTTTATTATCTACGTTTAATTAAAAATCAGAATTATTCTTTTGTTTGAAAAATCAAAAATCATAACGGTTTACCGTTTCTTGATCAAAAAAATTAAAATTAAAATGGTTCGTCATTAAAATCAGGATGATTATCGTTGTTTAAGAAAAATAAAAAATCATAACGGTTTATTGTTTATTAATCAAAAAAATTAAAATCGAATGGTTTATTTCGTTTTTTGATTAAACAGCGGTAAAAAAAATTTACGAACCACTCCAATATTGTTTTTTGGATCAAATAAACTATGAACCATTTCGATAATTTTTTTGATCAAAAAATGATGAACCATCATAATTTTTGATTTTTTAAACAATGATAACCATCTTGTATTAATTTTTTTTTATAAAAAAATGAAGACCCATTTTGATTTTGATTTTTATGATAAAAAAACGATTGAACTATTGTGATTTTTGATTTTTTTTCAAACAAAAGAACCATTTTGATTTTTAATTAAACGTAGATTAAAAATCAATACAATTTCAAATTTTTCAATAAAACAACAAACCATTTAGAATTTAATTTATTTGACTAAAAAACGACGAACCATTCCAATTCTTGCTTTTTTCAAACCATTTAGAATTAAAAAAAATTTATTAAGTATTTGCAATGAAGAAATTACGAAACATTTTTCTTATATTCCTTTTCCTAACGAAAAAAGCTTCAACACGTTTTGTTATTTTGAATTTTTTTTAAATGGAGAAAAGAAATAAATCATTTCGATTTTAAATTTTCCAAACAAAAAACTACAACTAATTTTTATTTTTAATTTTCTTAAATGAAAAAAATAATTGGAAAAAAAATGAACCATGTATATTATATAATAATCTTAAATAAATAATTATAGTAATATAAAAAAATAACATTAATAATAACAATAAACATACAAATAAAAATTAATGATTAAAACAAAAGGAATAAAAAATAAAATATATTACATTTGAATATAAATTATAAAAAGAAAGAAATGATAACTATATATGAAAAGTATGAAAATTTCATAAATGATCCTTGAAAGTTTGAAAATTACATAAATGGTCCTTGACAGTCAAAAAGACCAAAATGCTCCTGAAACTAACGGCTCAAGTTAACGGCCGTTAATTTCAGGGACCAAAATCTTATAACTTTTCGATTTTAGGGACTTCTGGTGTAATAAAATTATATAAGGGACCAAAATCGTAATTTCATATAAACCACAGGGACCATTTATAGTCTTTGGTTGAGAGTTTTTTTATTCGGAAATTAAAAAAAAAAAAAGAACTTTTGGTCTAACAAAGTTACATTTTTATCACCATGATAATTATAAGCTATAAATTTAAATTAATATTGATATCGGTTGATACTAAAAAATACAATTATTTTTACTAAACATTTTTATAAAATTTAAAAGTTTAAGCTATTAAAAGGTTTAATATATTATTTCAGTTCGAAGCTACAACTAGTTGTGTCAATTAAAACTAATCAAATTTATTTATATTAATTAAAACTAATGTAAGTTGAGTTTTTTTTTAAGGTTAGTGGGGTTGTTTTTACAAATGCCGACAACAAATAAATTCTGATATGATGTTACCTCGATTCAAATTTTATTTTTCTATATATAACGTACGTATAATAAAAAAAAACCTTAAAACACAACCTGTTGGGAGATCGAGTAATATTAAGCTGCAACACTATATATCTATTAAAAAAACCAAAAACTCTAAACCAAAACAATAACCAGTAGTGGGCCAAGTAATTGTCGATGGGAAGGGTAAAATGGAAAAGATAGATAGATATTGCCTGAAAAAAGGTGGATATATATATGATAGATAGTCTTTGAGCCATTGATTTAACATAAAAGGAAAAATTAAAATTCCATCTAAATTAAGTTGGTTTCATACAAACATATATATATATATATATATATATATATATATATATATATATATATATATATATATATATATATATAATATTGTTATTGAAGATATTGCATTTTCACAGGCGGATGTTTGTCATGCCTATCAAATACTTAAAAACGGAGGTTTGAAAGATGAAAATATTGTCGTTTTCATGTACGATGATATCGCCAAAAATGAAATGAATCCAAGGCCAGGGATCATAATCAATCACCCGGAAGGTGATGACGTCTATGTTGGTGTGCCCAAGGTATAGTATACATTACATACATCGTGTCATGTATCCAAAAACATATACATGCCAAGAGAAAACCACATTGCTTGTAAACAGTTGCAACTAATGGATGGAAGTCATTATTACACGCAGGACTACACTGGGGAGCATGTTACGGTAGATAATTTGTTTGCTGTGCTTCTCGGTGACAAGAATTCAGTGAAAGGTGGAAGTGGGAAGGTTGTCGATAGCAAACCAGAAGATCGGATCTTTCTTTACTACTCAGATCATGGAGGTCCCGGGGTGCTTGGTAAGTGCTAAATAATCAAAAGTACCAAACGTATCATATCTCATTGTGAATGATCATTCAATGAATTTTTTTATATAGACACTAAACCAATATTATAAGATCTTTTATTAAAAGAATCATATATTTATACATTAAGATTCGTAAAAATAAATATTGTGAATGGTTGAAAAAGTGATCTGATCATTCACTTTTGGAACGTACGTACCCTTCACATAAATATATTTGACTATTCATAAAATTTTTGATGTAGACTTGGTGAATGTATCTGAAATTTATATAAGATACCGACGTGTGTACATTAATTTAAAGATGATTGTGAAAATTTAAAAAAAGATATTTTAAGGGTGGTATTTTCGGGTCCATTCGATATTGAGTAGTATTTTTTTGAACCTAAGGATATATGTGTGTGTGTGTGTGCGTGCGCGCGCGCTCGTGCACACGTGCATGTGCGTGTGTGTTCTCACACGTTTACTATAGGTATATGATCGATGTTTCATGATTGATCGATTTAGTCTAATTTTGGTTGTAGGGATGCCCAACATGCCTTATCTTGTAGCCAATGACTTGGTTGAGGTCTTGAAAAAGAAGCACGCCTTGGGCACATACAAAGAAATGGTAATATACTTTGAATATCAGCTAGCTTTCTTAATTAACCAAACCGGCCACAAACTAAAGTAAAGAAACTATCCAAGACTGGTTGGTCGGTTTTGGTCCATATCGAGTTAATAAGCTAGTTATGTGATGCATATATATAATAAATAAATAAATTTAGTCTAATTAAATTAGTAAATAAATGTGATTTTGTTACATATTGAAATGATTTATAAAGTAATTAACGTACCCATAACTACAGGTTATATACTTAGAAGCATGTGAGAGCGGAAGCATTTTTGAAGGCATACTACCGAAAGACCTTAACATATATGCTACAACAGCATCAAACGCTCAAGAGAGTAGTTACGGTGTGTATTGTCCTGGGATGGATCCCGCTCCTCCACCCGAGTATATAACTTGCTTGGGAGATTTATACAGCGTTGCTTGGATGGAAGATAGGTACGTAACTATATCATATCATTCCTGCTCGATCTCTATATATGTTTAGAATTTTCGTTTCTTAATTATTTGTTTGTACGTACACCAGCGAAACACACAACCTGAAGAAAGAGACGCTCGAGCAACAATTCAACAAGGTTTGAGTCTAGATTAATCTTAATTGTTTGCAGATGGCCGGATATATATGCCATCGTTAGTTACATGCATCTTAATATATTAATTTGTTTTGAAATTGGTACGTATATATATGTGTGTGTTTTTGTGCACAGGTGAAGGAGAGGACATCTAATTACGATACTTACAATGCGGGTTCACATGTGATGGAGTATGGTACCAAAGAGATTAAACCAGAGAAGGTTTATTTGTATCAAGGATTTGATCCACAAACTGTAAACCTTCCGGCTAATCAGATCGGTTTAGATAAGAAGATGGATGGCGTGAATCAAAGAGATGCTGATCTTATATTCTTGTGGCAAAGAGTATGTTAATTTGTCCATAGCATAAAAGCTAGGCTTTCGATCGGCCATATATGTAACTTAATTATATATGTACTGCATGTGGTATGTGTGCAGTATAAGAAGTCATCAGAAAGGGATAGAGCCCAAGTTCTAAAGCATATAACGGAGACCATGTCACATAGGGCACACCTCGATACCAATGTTCAAATGATTGGGATGCTTCTCTTTGGACCACAGAAGGGTCATTCGATCCTCCATTCGACTAGAGCTCATGGGCTACCCCTAGTGGATGACTGGGACTGCCTAAAATCTAAGGTGAGTACGTAGAATATATATCAATTCGTATCAAGTATATATATATATATATATATAACAAATATAGACATAATTGTAATTTGCTCCATTTGATAAGGCTCGATTATTCGAGAAGCATTGTGGGTCACTAAGTCAGTACGGCATGAAGCATATGCGAGCATTTGCAAACATTTGCAATAATTTGGTTTCAGAGGAGGCGATGGAGGAGGCATGTATAGCTACATGTGGTGCGAAAAACATTGGACAGGCCAGGGCTTATAGCGTTTGACCTCGTGTACGTTTGTTTATTTTTTGAGCGTGATTAAAGTAGGTGTGTTTTCACTTTTTATGCTGTTGTTGGAGATGAACATCCGATGTGAATATTCATGGCAATTAATAACATCACAGTCTTATTAAGGTACGTGGTTGGTTAGTCGTAAGCTCTGCATCAATTTGTGTTCTCTTTTGTTATATAGAGTGCCCATATTATTTTATTATTTTTAATGCACTAAAAATGTCGATTAGTTATATATTTTGAATAATGTTTCCCAAAGATAATATGCTACAAATTAATACACAATGGTTAAAGTTCATGTCAATGTCATCCAATTCATCGACAAATATTCTAACATATAGTATTACTTATTTGCCTAAACAAACACGCACTTCACATTATTTGTCTTTTGAAAATCTGACGAAAAAAGGATTTTGCCCTTTCAACATGCCTTTACTTTAATTATTCCTTCACTTTAGGAGGACCTATTTTCCACGGACAGCCGCCCATTGTGCGGTTTTTTAGTAAAATACCAATACCAAAATCGATTTTGGTTTTTAAAACCTAAAAATCAATAGAGTTGTATTTGGCTTCTGTTTCTCGATATATATATATATATATATATATATATATATATATATATATATACACACACACACTAATAATCTTAAAAAATTAGAAGAACTATGATTCACTAATTTTATACATGTACTGATTCATTTGTTTCTAAAATTGTGAATCATTATTTATAGACTAAAACTAATGAATCAATGTAAAAAATTAGGGATTTGTTGATTAACTTTATCTAAAATTGATGATTCATTATTTGTATATTTAAAATTTGAAGAATCCATGTAAAAAAAATATCATAATGTTTCTTACACTTCTCAAAATATATTTAACCTCTCGTTTGATCATAAATCTCTCGCTCTCTCTCTACATATAGACACACACATCTATCTATTCTATTAAAAAAGTAAATAGATTCTACATTGCACTTGACTAGACCGCTAATTGGCACAATCCTCGTCGCAAAACATATTTATAAATTATAAGAAGTATTTTTATTTTTATTTTGGCAAGATTTTTGATGACGAAATTGTCGCCGCAAGAGCTATTGAAACGACATTTGATGTGTCGTCCCAAAAAAAATGTATCTTTTATGTAGTGATACGAGGAAGTGTTGCATGTTCAAGGCACAATTGTTATCGTTTAGGTTAAAAACAGAGGCATTGAAGGCTTTTTAGCATGAATAGCTATGCAACCTTATTGAATTTTTATAATCGATCAGTATTGTAGAAGTTTGTCTTCATAATCATGCTTGCTAAATCTGCACCTTGTAGATTTGTTGGCTTAATCTGTTGTCGTTTGAATATTTATTAAAATAATATTGGCTGTCCAAAAAAAACCCCAATAACAAATCTTTGGATCACTTTGCTATCCATAAACGGAAAGATGCTTCTACACTACTGAATGTAAACATTCAAAGTGTCAAACTCTCGTGTAGCCAAAAAAATACAGGCTACTCATTCAGCCCACTCTTCATATTTATACAAGTTGGTACTAATATGATATGTTCATTAAACTTGGGCTGATATATATGTGTGAATCGTCTTTGTTTTCACTTCAATTTATGCAATTACAATAAATCTATACTTATATTATACATTCAACTTTAATTCCAAACCTAAATTTTGGTTTTAATATCAGCCATCGATCTAATCTAACTTCAAACATAAAGATTACAATCCGACCATTCGTTTAAAATTAAAATATTTAACTTTAGGAGGGCGCGCGTTTGATATAGTGGAATCATATGAGATTTACATGTATTTTTGTTATGTGATAAAAACATTCATTATCAATGAGAGAGAGAGAGAGAGAGAGAGAGAGAGAGAGAGAGAGAGAGAGAGAGAGAGAGAGAGAGAGAGAGAGAGAGAGAGAGAGAAGAACTGAGTTTAATACAATTTCTTTCATTTTTTTTTCCAACATTGAGCAAATGAAAATAATAGAAAGGGAATGAAGATTAGTAATTTATCTTTATTTTCTATATCAACATCTATTTATTCTAGCTAACACCGACTAAAAACACTTGTAAATTCCATAACATCGTACCAAACGTGTAAAATCTTTATCTATAGTCTTTTTAGTAAGCATCATAAATCTTTAGCGTATTATTTGTGTATATAACAAGAAAAAGAATTATATACATACAATTATCAAATCAAAAGCTCCAATCACATTCTTTGACGTTTTTTGTTGGTTTTTTTTAGTTTTAAATTTAAATTTTTCATAACACACATTTATCTTATTGTTATCGTGTTTACTTTAATAAAGTTTTGTTTCGTCCTCTTTTAACATTTATTATTACAACATTTTCTTACACACTTAAAATTATGATTGTAGTTATGGTTATGTTTGGAGTTGTCTTTTGAACTATTGTGTTATGTTTAATAGTATGAAAAAGATTTTATTATTCAAATGCACAATATAAAATTCTAATGAATTTATTTTATAATTAAAATGTAACTATTTAATATTTAGATTTTTTTATTAAATGTGGTCATGTATAACATTGACATTACTATTATTACAATTTTTTACGCACTTAAAATTTTAATTTTAATTATACTTATGTTTGGAGTTGTCTTTTGAAACTATTATGTTATGTTTAATTGTATGAAAAATATCATATTATTCAAATGTACAATACAAAATTCTAATGAAATTGTTTTATAATTAAAAATGTAAATATGTAATATTTAGATTTTTTTTAATTAAATATGATCATGTACATTACTATTATAACGTTGACAAACCCTAATCGATATATTAGAGAAATCACCGTTATAAATTTATTTGATTTGATCGTAAACCATTAAATTAAATTGACGATTAAACCTAATCAATGTCAAAATTTAAATTATGGTTATGAACATTTAATTAATTAATTATGGTTCCGATCCGAATTAATAAGGCATTGTTTGTAATTTTAGCATTGCAAAATCTAGATTACAAATGATAAAAACCAACTAACAGTATCATTTATCTTGCTTCTTGAATCTATATCAGCTTTCCATTTTCACTTTTCGATTCTGGTTCAGTTGTGTTTCGTTATTTAAATTGTTTGAAAAGTATTTTTATTAATTTGTTTGTATATTTATTTTTGTAATTAATATTTTAGACTCCGCAACAATGCAAGGGTGTTTGATAACTTGTATAATATATAATTTAATTTATTGGATTGAGAAATAGGGTGTTAGAGGGTGTTTGGATTTGCGTTTGAAAAAGTGTTGTAACGTTTTGGAAACTAATAATAGATAATAGCTGTAACAAAAAGTGCTGTCGAAAATGTAATGTTTGGTTTAGTTTCTGTTGTTTGCTATCATAATTATCAAATAATCAGTTTTTAAAGTGTTTGGATTTGCTTTTAAACTTGTCAAATGACCAAATAATCACTTATTAAGCAAATAAGCTATATTTTTCAACTTATGAAAAAGTGTGGTAGAATTATCTCTAAACGCAAATAATCACTTATTAACATATGTCATCCAAACAGTTTAAACCAATTATATATTTATGTTATTGCAACGTAATAAGCTAATAATTTCGATCATAACGCAAAACCAAACACCCTCTTAGTAGCGCTAAATTAATTGAAAAGTAAACAAATGGGTAGGACCGGAAAAGGACAAAACTTGGAGGATTATTCATAGCTTTTGTCTGATCTCTCTCAAATCCCATTCATTTTCTTTTATACATTTTTTATAGTTAATGCACACTGGTTGTTGGGTACTTAGCTAGGAGGGACATGCAGTAGATAGAGATCGAAGGACAAATTAGAAAAATAAAATACATTTTAGTATACAAGAACATCGAAGAGGGTGCATTTACAACCCAAAGAGGTTGTTGTTATAAAGAGTTTCTTAGAAGCTAAACTAATTTAATCTGTTCAATTTTTTATAAGGTTAAAAACGACACCTTCTTTGTCCCATCCACATTTAATTCTCCTTTGATAATCCATAATAATTAAGATGTTAGTAATCTTTTCATTAAATATTTAATTATTTTTTATTATAATAACCTATCAGCTATATATATATATATATAAAACAACGTACCAGTCAATTCGTTTCTATCATTTTTCTATTTGGGTTAATTCTCGAATACAAATGTTTTTGTGCGTATTAACAGCAAATTTGGTTGTTTTTATATTATAAGATTTTATGTCAAAAATAGCAACAACTTTTTGTAGTTTTACCATTTATAAACATATTATGTTCCTAATTCAATGACAAATTAAGCTATATAAATCTTTAAGTATAGTAGTTTAACTAGTTTTTGACCCACGTAATATGTGGATATTTTAAGTAAAATTTATTTATATAAAATGTATATAAGTAAAAATAAAATAAGTAACTATTAATTATTTAAAATAAAGGTTTAATATGAAAAAACCAACATGTTTTTACAATTTAGTCCCTCCGTGTTATTTTTTACCAGTAAAATCCTTAAGTTATATATTTGTTTGTGATTTTTGGAATTTTTTTTTTCCAAAAAAGGCCTCAAGTTTGTGGACTTTTCGGAGAAAAATAGTGAAAAAATGTTGCTTTGTTGTGGAAAAAATCAGGGTTGATTATTAAAAAAAAACAAAATTTTTCCGAAGACCGGATTGAAAACAATATCTTGAGAACTTTCTTAGGAAAAAATAACACGGAGAGACTAAATCGCAAAAAACATGAAAACATTTTGATTTTTTTCATAGTAAACCCTTAAAATAATATAAGAACACTATTTATTCATCAATAATTTTTTTTAAAAGTTTATTTTTAATTTAATATATATTATTTGATATAAATTGAAATTTTAGTTTATATGTTATATTATACTTGTATATTTTATTATAAATTAATATTTAT
>JAANYP010008611.1:107500-150000 GCA_020465985.1 Centrapalus pauciflorus
ACGTGTACAGAAAGATGGATTTCGGGAAGCGGAGTACTCCCTTCCCTCTTATATATATACACACCTCCTAAGTTCAAGTAAGTACCACATATTATACAGTTAACTAGAAGTTACCACTATTAAAAGTAATTTTTTTTGAAATTTTTTTTTCATGAACACCTTTTAATTAATATTACACAGATAATATATAAATTTCACGCAAATTGATCATTCACAATCATTCACAACATTTATAAAATGATCATTCACAACACGAGTGGGCAATCTGTATATACATATATATATATATACATATATATATATATATACATATATATATATATATATATATATATATATATATATATATATATATATATATATATATATATATATATATATATATATATATATGGGTTCAAGTGAGTAATTTAATTTTAGTTTTGCGGAGTACCGGAGGTACCTTGCTTAAAATCATTTTTTGAAATTTTTTTTCATAATAATGTTTAAATTAATAAAACAATACAATTTGTAAAAAATTCACACATAAACACACACTAAAATTATGCGAAACGTGCATGTTCACATGAACTGCACTGTTGTGAACGTATGTTCACACTAAGCATGTTCACATAAATTTTTTCACGTTCACATGACTTTTAAGATGCTAGAAAGTGTGAATGTATGTAATTTTTTACGAATAGACTTATATTATTTGTAAATAAATGAATATTAAAAAAATTAAAAAAAAAACTTTTTTTCGGAGCATGTTCACATTTGAAACATGTGTGTTCACAGGTACTCGCAGTACTCTGCATTTTTTAGGTACTCACACGAACCATATTTTATATATATATATATATATATATATATATATATATATATATATATATATATATATATATATATATATATATATATATATATATATATATATATATATATATATATATATATATATATATATATATATATATATGACCATTAACAAAAAATAATTTTAAGGAACATAACTACATAACTAAAAATCTGACTGTATAGAGGTATGATTCTATGTTATTAAAATAGGGTTAATTACGTCAAAAGATAATTAATTGTCACTGTTTTTTCAATTTGGGTAACATATTAAATTTTTTTCTATTTGAGATAACATATTTTCCAAATCAAGTCTATCAAGGTAATCGTATCGGCTTGAAAGGTAAAAATTACTGACATGACAGTTACTTTATCCAGTCATCAGTTTTTTTAATTTCTAATATTGCTTAATTAGTTTTAAATTTGCTCAAAACAACAAAGTATTATCAAAAAGTACTTTTAAATTGCACAAAATAGTGCACATCATATAACAGTTAAACTGTCATTTCTGTAAAAAAAAATGATGACAGGAAAAAAAAACTGTCACGTCAGTACTTTTTACCTTTCAATCCGATAATTACATAGTAGGCCCTTAAAAAGTGAAATTTTTGAATTTATTTAAAAATTCTAGTTATTGGTAGTCAAGCAATTGTTTTATACAGTAAGACACGTTCATATGACTTGAACAAAATAATTAATTTTGAAACCATGTTTATCTGAAAGGGCATTGTTATATGTTTATTTTTACTAATCATACATCCTCACACTCACATATTTTTTTCGTTAATGATGTGAGACTCAATTATTAAACTTAAGCAGACTTTAGCTTTTCACCATTTTTTCCGGTAACCGATCAATTTTCCGATGAGGCACTACCAAACTTGGGGCCCTGAGCGGTCGCACTTACTGCACACCCTCAGGGCCGGCCCTGCGTTGATTGACTTGATTTGGAAATATGTTACGTTAATTAGAAAAAAATTTAGTATATTACTCAAATTAAAAAAATTGTAATAGTAGGTTATCTTTTGACACAATTAACCCATTAAAATATCATCATCCACCAATTTAATAACATAGATAAATTAAAACATAAATTTTATAATTAATTGGTTATTGATCATTTGACTTTCATCACCCATCATTCATTCATGCATGCATATATATATATATATATATATATATATATATATATATATATATATATATATATATATATATATATATATATATATATATATATATGAGGTTCCATGGGGCACCATATGCATCGGGAACCAAATGGGAACAAAAAATGCATTGCTTGTTTACAAAAGGTGCATTAAGGGCATTTTGGGAATGCTTAATAATATATTGTTAAATTATAAGATTTAATTTAATATTTATCATTTATTTAGGAAACTAAATAAAATGATCAACCACCTTCCCATAAATCCATCCACTTTTCTCTCTCTTTCCCTTTCTCTTTCATGGCTAGCCTCTCTCCATCTCTCTTTCTCTCAACCAGTTTTCACAAGACAACCACTTCTACTACTACTACTACGATTCTGTATTATGCTTATGGCTAGTCAAAGAATTCTACGATTCTTTATTAATGTTGGTGGTTATTGCTTCCAAGAAATAGTTGGAGCATATGGTATTGGTTGTTTCAAACATGATGCACAACAACAATGCATCACGACAATGATAAACACATTGAAAACGTTGATGAACACGTTTAAATTTTAGAGATGCATCACGAAATTAACACGTTTAAATGTCGAAATGCATCACGATTTTGGTGATGCATAATGATGGAACAAAGATGAGGATGAATATGGTCGGAATGCATCACGATTTTGGTGAGGCATAATGATGGAACAAAGACGAGGATGAATATGGACGGAATGCATCATGTTTGAAATTGAATTGGATGAAGATGCATCGTGTTTGAAGACGAATCCAATAAATTGGATGAAGATGCATCATGTTTGTCAAGATTCGGATAGAATATTTTCTGAATTCAAGCATCTTCCGATTTTGCCCTTCCACGCGCGAGAAATTATCACCCGTGCACCCATTTTCAAGTTAATTACCATTTTGCCACTACAATCTGAACCATTAAAATTCAAGATCTAACGGTGCATACAGGTTCCCAAAGTGCACAATGCATACAGGTGCCCCATAGAACCTGACCCTATATATATATATATATATATATATATATATATATATATATATATATATATATATATATATATATATATATATATATATATATATATATAATGCAAATTCTATATATGAATTCTAACAAATGGTGGATCATGAAATACATAAAAAAAGAGCGAGCATATCCCAAATTAAAAGCCCCACACCACACGTATCTATCTTGTTGTTGTTATTAATTATCTTTATTTTATTGTCCTGGGTTGGGAAGAAGTACAACCCATGCCATTTGTCTTTTTATGAATATTGTATGTGTATATTTTTATATATATAAGCTAGGGATATACATATACATGTGTGTGTAAATTAATTATAAAAAAAAAAAAAAGAGTAAGATGGAATTGAAGAAGGAAAAATTAAGAGAGATGGAAAAATGAAGGAATTGAAGCAAAAGGAAATATTAGGAATGTAGGTAGGTACTTTGGGAGCATCCATTATAGAAAATTGACTTTCCATCATATCCATCTATAAATCAACCATATATGCATAATTAATTGCATATGAATTGAATATCTCGATCTCTTACTTACTTAACTTATTAGATGGATTATGAGATGAAATGAAATGAGAGTGTGTTTGTGTTTGTGAAAGTAAATAATTAATTTTGATATATATATGGTCCATAAAGCCCCAACACATAACATCAACTTTCTTCATTCAACAGCGAACACAATTAATATTGCATAGGATTTACACAGTAAATATGTACCCCACACCCACAGCACACACCCAGGCCATGTGAATCATTATATATCCTCAATCACTTAATTCATGTACTTCACTAATATTATTCATTTCATTTCCCAATCAAAGTACGTTCTATTTAAAATATATATATATATATATATATATATATATATATATATATATATATATATATATATATATGATAATTATTTGTACGTTGCAATCAACAACTTCACCTACATCAAACCTACCTAAACAGTCCACCAACCTACACATCCAAACATATTACAATTCCAACTCCATCAGCTTTTCAATGCAACTAGCTCATATATAATTAAACATTTAGGTGTCATTTGGTTCACGAAATTTTTATTCCTGAAATGCAATCTGTCGGAATAGAATTGGAGGCTGGTGAAGATAAAGTATAGGGTTTTGTTTTAGAACTGTTAAAAATCTTTGGAATGAAAACTAATAAAACTATGAATTTTTAGTATATTTAAAGCTAACAAATGTAATGAACCATTTGAAAGTTTATTTCTATTGGTGTAAAACTTATATATGTATACAAAAATTGTATATATAAAAGATTATTTCAAATGGTGCTCACGAGCATTCACACATTATAAGTCCACGATTTCTAGCATATCGATCATCTTTTTTTTTTTAAAAAAAGATGTTATGAAAAAAAAATTTTAATTTTTATTTCAAGTTGCATGGTACTTTCTGGTCTGGTACGATATATGTATAATGAATGATATCCTCTATCTCAAACCATATTTTATATTATGCACACACACGACTGTCTTAATTAGCCCATTAATTAATTAGCCGGTTACTTGTTATGTAGGTAATTTGTTGCTAATTTTTGAAAAAGTATAATGTTACAAATGATAGAAAAAACGAGAATGCTAGCTGTTATTAGAAAAATAAAACTATAGATAGTTATTATATTTTACAATTATCCCTTATATATATATATATATATATATATATATATATATATACACACACACACACACACACACACACACGTTTATATATGAGTTTATTATGATAAAAACCAACATGTTTTCATATTTTTTGCGTTTTCGTCGCTGCATGTTATTTTTTTCCATAAAAAATATTAAGTTATTCTTTTCTTTTTGGTTTAGTGAAATTTGGACATTAGACCCCGATTATAATTTGTGAACCGGGTTTAAAAAAACTAAAAAACCGGGTTCTAACGTCCAAATTTCACTAAACCAAAAAGAAAAAAAATAACTTGAGGACTTTTATGGAAAAAAATAACATGCAAGGACGAAAACGCAAAAAACATGTTGGTTTTTTTTTCATAAAAAACCATTTATGTATAGATGGTTCAAACTTAGAGGCATGCACTTTGTTAATTAAGAAAAAGAAAAAGAAAAAGAAAAAAAGCAAATGAAATGAAATGAATGGGCACCCGTGACCGTACGTGATGGTTAAAGATGACAAAATTTAAGGTGGAAAAAAGTGGTTTATTTAGTAGAAGTAGATCTCGAGTAGACTGCCGACTGCAAATTAAATGTTGCTACTGACCTTTTGGATCTTCTCCAATCTCCCTGTGTGTGTGTGTGTAAGACCGAGCCAAGACTTTGAATGGTCATGTCATGTCATTTGAATGCTACAGCTTACAGCTAGCTAGCTTTTTTCTCTTCTCATCTATATATCGACACATATATGCACTATATATATCTATCATGTATCTATCTATGTTTGTGTCTTTGTGTGTGCGGGCGTATATATATTTTGAAAAACCAATTAAAGTTCAACAAATCAGCTGGTTGGTCTTTTTATTATTAATTACTGATAACGTTGATTATGGTTTTAATTAATTATCCAGTAGAATGTTATTTTACACTACTGTTTTAATGTTTTATTTTATAACTAGTCAACGTATTTTACATAACTAAATCAAAAATTAACTAAGTCAAAAAGTAATCAAATAGCTAGTTTATTGCATGCACTTCTTTCAAATAACAAAAAGTAATTAAATTATGAGAGAGAGAGAGAGAATAATATATCATGATGATGATGGTGCTAGTGTGCTACTGTTACTATCAGATGACTGTAAGAACCCTAAGGAGGCGGGAACGGAGGCGTGGTGGGGATGGGAATGGGAGGATCAATAGTGGGCTTAACGTCCGGGGGCACAATATCCTCCATAAAAAGTTGATGTAAGAAATGATAGCGTTTACCCACCAAAAATTTTAATGAAATCTTATTTACTTAATAATAATTCATTAAATTTTCATTTCAATTTTTAAAATACTATTTTTCATAGTTTCTCTCTTACTAGTCTTTTAACTATCCTATATTTACTTCTAAGACTTTTTTTTTCTCTTTTACAATCACATATCTCATTTTCCTTAAGCAAATTTTCACTTTTTACAGAAACTTTTATTTTTCTTGAAAACTATAAACTGAAAACTGAAATTGACAAATGACTAGTTTTCGTTTGCTAATTAAAATATAGAAATGATATATGTTCATGTTATTAAGATATATGTTTTTTAAATCATGATAAAATCAAATTAAGTTGTTAATATATATATATATATATATATATATGGATTCAAGAGAACTTATATGCATCGAAGAACTTTGAAGAACCTCTATGCACCACCACAAATGTATCACAATTTCCGCGTGATGCATCATTATTTCCACGTGATGCATCAAATTCTCGCGTGATGCATCGATTTCCATGTGATGCATTACGATTTTCTAGCGATGCATTGTGGTTCCCCAAGGTTCTTCGATGAATAGAGGTTCTCCATTGAACCCACCACTATATATATATATAGGGTTGGGATCATTGTAGAACCTTAATTTAGTGCAGAACCATAGAACCAATCTAAACCATTAGATTATAATATAACACTAGGGATAAGATGGTAATTATACAATTAACATTGAATTAATAACAGCCTACCAAGTTTGACTGTCCACTTTGACTTTTTTTTTTACTCTTTTAATATATAATGGACATGGAGTGTTGCATCGACGTTAAATATACGATATTAAAGTGTTCATTCGACATCGAATGGTCGTATGGGTAAAAAAATTTACGAAAAATAAACACGTAAATTTTGTTTCAAAAAAATATATTCATGACCGTTCTCGTTAAATCCACCAACTTTGACTACTAATTTTGACTATTATTTATCTCTGTTAATAATGAACGTATATGCAGTGTTGCATCGACGTTAAATATACAGTATCAAAGTGTTCATTCGATATCGAATGATCTCATGATCTCACCATGATATATTGCATCGTGGTCTGGGTAAATTTTTTTTTACGAAAAATAAAAAATATATATATCATAACCGTTCTCGTTAAATCCACCAACTTTGACTACCAATTGTGACTATTATTTTGGCTCTGTTAGTAATGAACGTATATTTAATGTTGCATTGACGTTAAATATACGATATCAAAGTGTTCATTCGATATCGAATGATCTCATGATCTCACCATTATGTATTGCATCGTGGTCTGGGTAAAATTTTTTTTACGAAAAATAAAAAATATATATCATAACCGTTCTCGTTAAACCCACCAACTTTGACTACTAATTGTGACTATTATTTTAGCTCTGTTAATAATGAGCGTATATGCAGTGTTGCATTGACGTTAAATATACGATATCAAAGTGTTCATTCGATATCGAATGATCTCATTATCTCACCATGATATATTGCATCGTGGTCTGAGTAATTGTTTTTTTTTTACGAAAATAAACACGTAAAATTTTTTCGAAAAAAATATATCATGACCGATCTCGTTTTAAAGAGTATAAAATTCTCGTTTTTATGGTATAATTTTTTTGATTTAAAAATTAATAATATTAATGTTATTTTAATTTAAAGAACAAAGATATTTATTTTGCTAATGTCAATCTTTTTGCTATTTCCAATCTTTTCCTTTTTTACCCCTCCAAGAATTAAAATATCACTATTACCAATCTTTTTTTCAATAATTCCAAACTTAACTCTTTTAATCAAGACCATTAGATTATTCTAATCTATGGACGATATTGGTTCTACAGTTCTACACTAAATTTAGGTTCTGCAATGATCACATCTATATATATATATATATATATATATATATATATATATATATATATATATATATATATATATATATATATATATATATATATATATATATATATAAAGCAAAACACTTATATTCCACATGTCATTCTATTATTTCATTAATTTTTTGATTTCCCACTTACAAACAATTTAATTGCTTTCTTATCATTAGAAGTCATGGAGTTTTTATGATTCGAAAAGCTCATAATGATAATTTAAATCTTTTTAAAGAAGAAACAAAGTTATCCTTAATATATATATTTTACGCTACTCTAAAGAATCAGCCATAACATGGTTAGAAAATTTTAAAATATTTTTATTAACTTTAAATGACAAAATATATAAAATATTTTATCAAATTTATATTTTACTTATAATGGTTAATTACTTCAAAAGATAATTTGTTGTCACTGTTTTTCCATTTGGGTAACATATTTTTTTTTTCTACTTAAGGAGACATACTGTCCAAATCAACTCAATCAATGTAAACTTATCGGATTGAAAGATAAAAAATTACTGACGAGACAGTTTTCTTTATCCAGTCATCAAAATTTTTTCTAATATTGTTTAATTATTTTTAAATTTGCTCAAAATAACAATGTTTTATCAAAAAGAAATTTTAATATGCACAAAATAGTACACAATATATAACAATTAAACTGTTATTTTAATTAAAAAAATGCTGACTAGACAAAGAAATTTCACGTCAGTATATTTTATCTTTTTAATTCAATATGGTTATCTTGATTAAATTTTTTTTGTATGTTACCCAAATTTAAATAAATGTAACAATAGGTTACATTTCAACACAATTAACTCATTTAAGCATAAAACAATGTTCAAAATTGAGGTTTATATTAGGTAAGATTCAATTTAGATAAAATTTGATTAGATATATATCATTTGAATATTAGATATGAATTACTATTAGATTTAAAACAAATATAAATAGACGAATAACTTAATTATGTGATGACACATGTCTACTTATATATTATTATTTATTATAGAATATAGATTTTTAACTACATATGTTAACGCTTTACAAGTCAATTTTAAATATACACCTCTAATTATTAATCATGCAGCTCTCCTTAAATTAAAATGTGTTAATTTGAAGGATGTATGATCAGTAAAAATTTATAAAGAAAATGTATATATCACAAACATCACATCTTAAAAAGGAAACATTAAAACATGTATTAATCATTCCTAGTTTTAAGTTATATATATTATGGAAGAATATCCAATCCAGATAATTAGTTTGTGTGTGTATCTATATGTATGTATGTATTAATTAAAACATGTATGAATACCATTTCAATAATATTTGTGGTCAAAAAAATATGTAATCAATTAAATTTGATAAATTCAATAACACAATGATTTTTATTATTATAAATAACACATAACCATACACCTGCGTGAATTTGAACTTTTGAGTACATTTAAAACTACAGTAATATACCCGCATATATAAAATGTATATTTCTAAATTATATGAATTAGTTTTTATATATCGATATATAAATTTTTTTGTAATGAAATATAGATCAAAATAAATGGATCAAAATAATACATTTTTTGTTATTTGAAACTTTATATATAAAAAATATGTATATATATATATATAATGTTTGTTATAAGTTATATTATATATACACACACACTCACAATATTATATTTCTACAAAATATGAATTACTTTTGATGTATCAAAACATAATCTTTTTATATCGAAATCTAAATAAAAATAAATGGATTACAGAATTTGTTTTTATTCAAAACTATATATATATATATATATATATATATATATATATATATATATATATATATATATATATATATATATATATATATATATATATATATATATATATATATATATAGATAGAGGATTGGGTTATATATATAAAGTTATAAGAGAAACAAATTGGATAACATTTACAACAAACATTAGTTTGTTCTTAAATGGTGTTAATTATATGTAAATTTATAACTAACAAAAAATATCATCTTAAAAATTTGGGGTGTTGTATGTAAATTTTATGTTTACGATTGTTTCTTCTATGTGCTAAAGTGGAATGGTCAAAATACGGTTATAAAAACATGCATTAGATGCTTGTATATCATGCATCAAAACACATAACATACTGAGTTAACACCATTAGAATTTATCAGAATTTAACAGTTAATTGATCCAACGTACATTTCTGGAGCAATATATATGTAGAAATTAGTTTTCAAAAAAGAAAATAAAGCTTTTCTTAGTAAGAAAGTGGGACTAGTATAAAAAATTCAGGTAGAAGAAAGCAACAGATGACTAACGGGAGTAAAGATATGTGATCCCATGCAAACGTCCCTTTCTAGCTCCTTTCTCAAAACACCCCACAACCCCACCCCCCCCAACCCCCCCCCCCCCCATATATATATATATATATATATATATATATATATATATATATATCTGTTCAATATATATCCGTTTACAGATTTGTGTACGTATCGATCCATGCCATTTGTCGTATTTCGGATATTATCTGTTCTTTTCTTAGCTGCTAAATCCAAAAAACTTGCATCACATCGATCTAATTCTTAGTCATCGATCACTGAAAGGTTTCAAGATGTGTATATGCTTCTCTTGGGAAATGATAAAGAATGTAACTTTTGTCTTTTGTTACTATTCATAACCAAGGTACTGCTAATCAAAGTACGTACGTGGTATGAAACTTAATTGGTACATATATACAGGGCGTAGCCACCTTCGAAGCAAGGTACGCCATAACCCACCCCAACTTATATATATATATATATATATATATATATATATATATATATATATATATATATATATATATATATATATATATATATATATATATAGATTTGGGTTCAAATGAGTACCACTAGTTTTGCGGAGTACCGGAGGTACCTCGATTAAAATTATTTTTTTTGAAATTTTTTTTCATAATCATGTTTAAATTAATAATATAAGACTACTTGCAAAAAATCACACATAAACACACACTATAACTATGTGAAACGTGCAAGTTCACATGAACTGCACTGTTGTGAACGTATGTTCACAGCTAAGCATGTTCACATGAATTTTTCCACGTTCACATGACTTTTAAGAGGCTACGAAGTGTGAATGCGTGTAATTCTTTTACAAATATGCTTATATTATTTGTATCTAAATGAATATGAAAAAAATTTTAAAAAAAAAACTTTTTTTCGGAGCATGTTCACATCTTAAACCCGTGTGTTCACAGGTACTCACGGTACTCTGCATTTTTTAGGTACTCACACGAACCATATTCTATATATATATATATATATATATATATATATATATATATATATATATATATATATATATATATATATATATATATATATATATATATATATATATATATATATATATAGATTTAGGTTCAAGTGAGTACCACCTCTAATGCAGCGCACCAGAAGGTACCACCCTTAAAAGTAATTTTTTTGAAATTTTTTTTCATGAACATGTTCTAATTAACATTACACAGATCATATGTGAATTTCACGCAAATCCGAACACTCTAAGTGCATGAAAACACACATCACATAAATGCATGTTCACATGTCTTCAAAATTATGTAAGTGTGTGTTCACATCATTTTTTAGGAGCTAGGAGATGTGAATGTATGTGAAATTTACATACGATCTTCATAATGTTAATTAAAACATGTTTATGAAAAAAAAATTTTAAAAAAGTTTTTTTAAAGGTGGTACCTTCTGGTGCGCTGCATTTGTGTGGTACTCTCTCGAACCATATTCTATATATATATATATATATATATATATATATATATATATATATATATATATATATATATATATATATATATATATATATATCTATATATATATATACATATATATATGTATATATATATGATTGGGTTCATATGAGAACCACTCACTACCGTGAGAACGTGAGAACCACTCTAAAATTTGTGCATCCGCTGAATAAACTTGTGCATTTGATACTAAACTTAAGTGTTTTCGATATATTTATGCATTTCATGTAAAAATTTACGCATCTCATGCTTAAATTTATCCATTTTATGTACGAATTGTGTATTTAAAAAAATTTGTGCATTTGGTATTCAAATTTGTGCATTTAGTTTATAATTTAATGAATATAATTTTTGAATGTAATTTTAGTGTTAGATTATGATATTTATTAATATTTAAGACTAATAATGATTTTAAGTAAAAATTTTAATTTTTAAATTTGTGCATTTGATGTACAAAATTGTGCATTTTGGAGTGGTTCTCACGTTCTCACGGTAATGAGGGTTCTTACCGGAACCCAACCCTATATATATATATATATATATATATATATATATATAGGGAGGTTCCATTGAGAAATTTTGTGCATCGAGGCACAAAAGAACCTCCACTGGCCCTTGGATGAAAAGAATGTGTGGATTGGATCAAATGGCAAAAGGATAATTAAATAGAAAGTTTTATGCATCAAGTGCACATAATGAAATTCGCGGAGGGGTAAAACAGGAATTATGCAATCCTTATTTAATTATTACACTTCCAAAATTAACAAAAATAATACAAATTCAAAATACAACAAAAATACATGCATATCGTTCATCTCTTCATGCATATCGTTCATCTCTTACAAAAATAAATCATGCATATTTCGTCAGTTCTTCCAAAATCAAAATACATCAAAATACAAACATGAATCATTCATACAAACATAAATCATGCATATCGTTCATTTCTTCCAAAATCAGAGGGGGCTAAGAGAGAGGAGAGAGGGAGAGAGAGAGAGAGAGAGAGAGAGAGAGAGATAGAGAGAAAGAGGGAGTGGTTTTAGGAAAGAAGTTAATGGTGATTTTCATACCAAATTTAACTATTAATTATCTTAAAAACATTTAAATTCAAAAATAATTTCCATACATTTAATATCCCCTAAATGCCCTTTGTGCACCCTTGGTAGATAGTCCGATGCACAAAAGTTCTCAATGGTGCCTCGATGCACAAAAGTTCTCAATCGAATCTCAATCTATATATATATATATATATATATATATATATATATATATATATATATATATATATATATATACATATATATATATATATATACATATATATATATATATATATATACATATATATATATACATACATGCATATATATGATCAAATAAAAAGTTAAATATTTATTAGAAATGTTATACTAAATAATAAATTTGTGAGTCGCTTTATTATTTCATGATTCAACAAAAAACGTTATATAAAATAGGGACCAATCAAAAAACGTCATAGAAAAACATGGGACCTAAAAGTTTCTAGATACATATGTGTGTTTCTAGACAGAGGATCATTTGTAAACACTTTATTCGCTGTGAAAATTCTGAACAACCGTAAAATGACTTTGAATCATGTTGCAGATACTACAGAATCCTTCTATTAAACTATGAATATTGTTGCATTCTATGAATTTTTCGTATCTTATGAATCTTGTTGAATCCAATGAATCTTGTTACAAATATTGCTATGAACCTTTTGAATGTTTTGAATCTTGTTGCATGCAATTCTGTAAACGCTTTGAATAATATGAATCTTGTTACGATTTTTTGTTTATATATATTAATGCTTATATGTATTTTTTTATATGTTCACTATGTTTACAACAAATAAAGTGTTCACAATCGATCTCATTCCTATGTATGTTAGTGTATATGTTAATATATGTATGTATGTGTGTGTGTGTGTATTCAGACACTACAAGAAAAGTGTCATTTAGTGACACAAAAAAGTGTTATTATATCTTACTTTTAGTGACACTTATGAAAAGAAGTAGGTATAAGACAATCTTTTACCTACACTTGTTCTAAATTAGTGACACAAAATTTGTCACAAAATACTTGAGACCTATACCCACACACATTTTAAGTCAATGTAAATTTAAGGGTTTATTATGAAAAAACCAACATGTTTTCACGTTTTTTTTTTGTGTTTTCGTCCCTCCATGTTATTTTTTCATATAAAAAACCTCAAATTTTTTCTTTTCTTATTGGTTTAGTGAAATTTTGGACATTAGACCCCAGTTATAATTTGTGAACCGGGTTTTAAAAACTTGAAAAACCGGGTTCTAATGTCCAAATTTCACTAAACCAATAAGAAAATAATAACTTGAGGTTTTTTATGGAAAAAAATAACATGGAATGACGAAAACGCAAAAAACGCGAAAACATGTTGGTTTTTTTCATAATAAATCCTAAATTTAAACTCATTCCACTTTTACCCACATTTTTTGTTGTGTAGGTAAAAGATTTTGATACCTACAGTGACATTTTTTTACAACAAAAAGAGTGGGTAAAGTGGAGTGGGTATAAATATATGCAGTGACTAAAAATGTATGTGGTATAGGCATCAAGTATTTTGTGACAAAATTTTTGTGTCACTACTTTAGAAAATGTGTAGGTAAAAGGTTAATTTATACCTACTCTTTTTCGTAAGTGTCACTAAAAATAAGATATAGTCAGTGGCGGACCTAGTTAAATAGCATGGGTGTCCATCGACACCGATAAAATTTTAAAATACAGAATTACATATGTATAAAAAAATCTGAGTGACACCTAAAATTTTTTTTAGTGACACCTATGAAAAATTTATACAATTATAATATAGATATCTAATTTACATTTTTTGTTTTTATTACTTAAATTTATTGAAATAACACTGAGTTTTAATCAAAAAATTTTTTTTACGAAAACCCCAAATTAGTCAATTTCATTTAGTTAGCCAAAAAAACAATGCCCAAACCTGTTAGAGGAGCTTTTGAAACCCTAAATCATTTTTTATCTCTGCTTGCTCGCCTTCAACCTTCACCCTCACGACTCACCTTTGAAAGTTGAAGCCTTAAACGGAACGCCGACGTTGCTCACTGGTCACAGCTCACCTTTGAATTGCCTAAACGGCACCGCCTAAAGCCCTGAAATGCCGGCGACGCTTACCTTCGCCTGCCTTACCGCCTGTAGCCCTGAGCCCCTCACTCGCGTGACCTCCGCGGCTCTGCCTGCCTGACGGTATCTCTTAATCTCTCTCTTCCGACTCTCTCTCTATTTACTTTTTCTCTCTCTGTTAAGTGCCTAAGTCATAATGTAGTACACTTATTTAGTTATTTAAGTCTTGAATTGGTGTATTCTATTTAAGTCTTTACATTTTTTTTAAGTACAAAGAAATAAATAAAGTATAAATGTTAAACTTATTTGTTAATAAATATAATGTTTAGTGTTTATTTTTTAAGTTTTTCATCAATAGTTAAACTTATTTATTAATTCTTTAAAATTTTTTAGGGTAATGGATAAATTTTTGAAAAGAAAGTTCCAATCAGATTCTGGATCTTCAAACAATAACCAATCGGTCAAATCTAATAGTTCCGTAGAAATAGAAAATATTGTTATTCGTTAATTTTTTGTTGGGAAGCCGTTTCACTGACCCGATTCATTTTAGAAAAAATATTTCGAAAATCTAAATATTAAATTTACCCTAAAAAGTGACACCGATAATATAAATTCCTGGATCCGCCCTGGATATAGTGACACTTTTTTTGTGTTACTAAAAGCATGTGTCACTAAATGACATTTTTCTTGTAGTGATACATATATATATATATATATATATATATATATATATATATATATATATATATATATATATGTGTGTGTGTGTGTGTGTGTGTGTGTGTGTGTGTGTGTGTGTGTGTGTGTGTGTGTGTTTGTGTGTGTGTGGGTGCGCGTGCGTGCGCGCGCGCGCGTTGTATGTATGTATATTGTGTGTTTGTATATTAAGAAGCCAAAGAAAAATGTATTAATGTATGTATATGATTGATGATGTATAACATGCAACGTATGCATAGATATATACCCGACCCATTATTAGCAACAAGAAACCAAAAGAAAAGGCATTTTGGAGCTTGTGGCTTAATGTTATTTCACTCTCCACTGCATCCCTCACACCCCACCCAGGCACCCACCCCTCTTTAGTTATCTGCTCCCCTTTTGTTGCTCAACTTAACTCATAAGCCCCCAAAAGCAGATCTAAGGTGGTTGTTAATCTGTCAATTCAATACTATCAATCAACTCAACTCAAATCAATCAATCAATCATACCACTACCATCCCCCATCCCCACATAAATTTCCAAACTAACTTAACCAAAAAACATGTCCATCTCCTCCTCCACAACCTCTCCCACCCTACCACAGCTCCTTCACCACCCCCCTCCACCTTCATGCTCCGATCAACTATGTTATGTTCACTGCACTCACTGCGACACCGTGCTCGCCGTATTTCTCTTTTTATATATGTTTTCTTTTCAAGATTAGGTTAACATCTTTGTAATTAGGGTTTTCTAATTGTTTATAAAAAAAACTTTAGGTGAGTGTCCCCTGCACAAGCTTGTTCAAGACAGTCACAGTCCGGTGTGGTCACTGCACCAACCTCCTTCCCATGAACATACCTGGGCTGCTGTTGCCGCCATCAGTCAATCAGTTTCACTTTGGTCACACTAATTTCTTCTCTTCTTCTACTCACACTCTGCTGGTAATTAGTTATCATCAAACTCATTAGTTTTCTTCAAGATTGTATGTATAAATTTTTTGACGAGTAATCTAAGCTAAAGTTTGAATCTTGTTCAAGGATGACCAGAATCCAAATGGGGGATCCACATTTGTGATCAATCAGAACTACGGAAATGATTTTTCGATGACTGCACGGGGAGGATTTAGGGAGCTTCCAAAGCCCCCAGTGATTAATAGACGTAAGCGACATTCTTAATTTTCTTGCTTAATTAATTTCTTTTGATCTCACTGCATATTGTTTCTCGTATTTTCTTCTGTTTTAGTTTACCAAGCTAAGATTTACAAAACGTACATGAATTATACCCAATATATGCGGTGAATGGAAAACTGTCCAAACTTACTTTATCAACATTAAAATTGATAAAAATAGTCATGTCGATTCAAGCAAAACAATTGATGGATCCATAAGCAAAAGGGATCCAAGATAAACAGAATTAATAAACCTTTTGGTGCCACAATCTGGTCTCTTGCAAATGTACTAGGAAAAAACTGTGTAAATACGTGTCTTTGCAATTTTAGAGACATTGGATTTTCTTTTTTGTTGCAAACAAAGTCTTTAATCTGAAAATTTCAAAGAAGAAGTTATTTTCTGTACAAACTCTCTAAATATGTGTATAGGATGGTGCATGTACGTTTTGGCATTTACTGACGATTTACATAAAAGTAAATCTAATGTGATGCATGGTTAAAAGAATTAATCAGGCCGGTCTTTTGCTGTCGCTGGGTGATCAATCCTTTCCGGCCTTTGAAAGCTGTAGAGGAATTAAAGTACATTGATAAATTACTAATGAATTGAATGTGTAAAGGCAACAATTAATAAAAGCTTTCCTTTTCACATTTTTCCAAGCTAGCTTGCTGCTCCTCCTCGATCTTGCATGTTTAATTAACAATCAAAAGCTAATTCTTTCTCATTATCTTTAATTAGTCGGCCGGTTACTTTTTGCTTCCTGGCCATACGTACTCTTGGATCAGCTTTTGATTTCATTACTTCATATACTCATACATTCTTTAATTAATATATATTAATTAATTAATAATATATTTAGTATGTTTTTGAAAACAAGTTACTGGATATTATTTAATTCTCCACAATCTGGATGGAAATTTTCTTATTATTGTGAAAATTTAGCATGGTAACGGCCGACTATATAATAAATTATATATATGTATACACCATGCACCCAAATTAACGTTGATTGAATTCTAGCTTATCGATATAGTTATTATATCTTAAATGTAGACCGAATTAAATTATATATAAAGGATGAGACTAAAAAAAAAAGAACATTTTGGGTGAGTCGACAATTGTACAATTATTATAGGAAGTAAAATGCGGGAACGTACTTTAATTTGAAGAGTTTTAACATGGATAGTTTGTAGAAAGATAAGAAACAACGGTTGAGGTGACAGTATAGATACCCCTCGGTCTCATCAATATCAAATAATTAAAATTGAGATACATGCATGCACACGACAAATTAGGAATTGAAGAAGAGAAGACAGTACGTAGAAAGTGAATTTTGATGTGTTTGTTTATTGTTAATGTCAGCTCCAGAGAAGAGACAGAGAGTCCCATCCGCCTACAACCGATTCATCAAGTCAGCCTTCAATTTCATCATCTCCATATCTTTTATTTCTGTAATCATAAAAAATATGCTAATTAATTAAAAAGATGAAATGAAAATGAAACTGCAGGGAAGAGATTCAAAGGATCAAAGCTGGGAATCCTGACATTAGTCATAGAGAAGCCTTCAGTGCTGCCGCTAAGAATGTATAATATATATATATATATATATATATATGTGCATGTCTTCTTTTTTATTACTTTAGGGTTTTACCTTGATAAAAGCGACAACTTTACACTTCATTTTCCTTTAATTAATGCTCTTTTTTTCCCAACTTTAATATCTGAAAGACTGAATTAGCATTTCAATTTTCTAATTATATAATTCCGTCAAAAATCTTCTTCAAACCAAATGTGAAGGCAAAATTTTGGTTTAATTCAGTTTTTTCTTCTTCAAAAAAATAATATTGCATGCATGGATTTAGTGCTGAATTGGCTAGCTAGTGTATGTTTTCGACTTTTAACCTTCCTGGAAATTTCCAAGAAAAACAAAATTAAAGACAAGAGTTTGATCACTATTTATATAATTTTTGATAAACTTTATATATATAAATATAAAGGCTAGCCAAATATAAAAAGAAAAAACAGAGCGCATGGAGCTGTTATTATACATATTTAAATGTGACAAATATATTTACAGAAATGTTTTTGATCCAACAGTGGGCCCACTTTCCACACATTCACTTTGGTCTGATGGGTGATCAGACGAGTGGAGTCAACAAGAACAGCATGCGCCAACAGGTACACTGTTGATATACCTCTTGGATCACTCCATTACATCCCGGATCCCCTGCACTGCACTGTTAATAATTAATTAAAATCCAAGAATATATCAACAAATTAATTAATTAATGAATGAATTCTGCATTTGTATATATGTAGGATCACTCAGACGTTGCTAGTTTCATAAAAGATGGTTTCTTTGCTTCTGCAAATGTGGGCGTCTCTCCTGATTACTAGCTACCTATCATTCAGTTCATGCATTGCATGCATCTCTCCATCTTTTTATCTTTCTTTATAGCTGGATTCATTTCAATTCTCTACTTATTTATATCAATCTTGAACCTTTGTCTACCTTGTTTAATTGTACCTTCATATTTTAATGTATGCTTTCACTCCCACACGAACTGGCCGGGTTACATTTATATACACACACATGAGAATCTAAAAAATCTAATAAACTAAATAACTAATTTGTTCAATATTAAATAGTGGTTGATGTTTTATTGGCTTAATAAAAATTAGCCTAAGGTTACTGATATAAAATAAATATTTGTATGAGAACATTTACTATAAAAGTGTTTTATTTGTCAAAAGTATATACACATATAAATATGTTTATTACTACCATATTATTAGCAAAATGAAAATACACATAAGAATATTATTTAATGTATTCATTTACGAATATTTTTTAATGTATCCATATATGTATATTTTCTAAAACATTCATATATGAATATTTTTCGAATGATAAAGTGTGTTGAAAAATTAGACTAATAGTCATTTGAAAATTTTTAATAACAAAAAAGGATATTCGTAAATAATTTGAATTAAATTAGGGTTAATAGCTTTAAACAAAAAAATTATAGATTAAATATTAATCAAACAAGCTGAATAATTAAATAACTACAAGTCAAAATTTTCATCTATGAAAAAATTACCTTTTTACTTCTCTATATTTTTTAGCTTCTCAAATTACCTTTCTGCTTCTCAAATACACAAATTTTGTTAAATGCACAAATTCATACATAAAGTGAACAGATTTATCATGAAATGCGTAAATGTTTATATCAAATACATAAATTTATTAAATTTATAAATTTTTTTATCAAATTCATAATTTTATACATTAAATGCACCAATTTTAGAGTGGTCTCATGTTCTCACGGAATTGAGGGTTATTACCGGAACCCAACCCTATATATATAGGATCAGGTTCACATGAGAACTCTTCTATTTTGTGAACATACTTCGAAAAAAAGTTTTTTTTTAAAAAAAATTCATAATTCTTTAGGTACAAATGATAGAAGACTGTTTGTAAAAAATTATATATATTCACACTTTCTAGCATCTTAAAAGTCATGTGAACGTGAAAAAATTTATGTGAACATGCTTATTGTGAACATACGTTCACAACAACGCAGTTCAAGTGAACATGAACGTTTCACATAGTTATAGTGTGTTTATGTGTGATTTTTTTTATTAGTAGCATTGTATTATATATATGTGTGTGTGTGTGTCATTGTTCCAATTATATATTGATCGAGTAACGTCAATGTGTGGATATATACATCCAATATCAAAAGAATTTTCTCGATCAATTATGATGGAAAGTAATATGCATATATGCATGATAAATTACAAAATGGATTTGTTAAGTAAAAAAGTAAACTATGGCATAGGGTTGGTACGGTTTGGAATCCAAAGGAACCAAGACAGCACTTTGATCTCTCATATGCCAACAACGTACATTTATCATCACTGTAGCTGTCAAGAAATTTACTAAAAGCTTTACTCTTCTCCCCCACCACAAAGTAAATTCCTGAAAAAGATGACTTAAAAAGAAGTTCATTTTCACCAACATCTATTCCAACATGTTCAGCATGGTGCAAACATCTTTGTTTTTTTCAGTAATTTTTTATTAAAATACTAGCCAACGATTAATATATTAGTTAGTATATTGATACAGAACATAAAGAAAAGTGTTTTCTCTGCCAGCGGATTGATTATATACAATATATGATCTTCCTAATTGATACTACTTGGATTACCGGGTCCGGCGCTACACGGGCTACATCAAACAATCAAGGGAAATTAATTTTTCAGTCCAGTAAATAATATATCATATAAGCTTTGTTTTGCTATTCAATATTCATATCTAAGATGGTAAACCTGTTGAAATATATATTTACTTGCAAGATAATTGTTTTGTTGGGCTTATTCCTTTTGCTTTTTATTTTTTCTAGCTGTTGGGCCTGTTTTCTTCTAGTTCTTTTTTGGCCCAGGTCTATTTAGAGCCCTTTGCAGGAGGTCTTTATTTGCTGCTAGGGTTACTTTTGCAGCTGCATGGGGAGCGCCTCTTCACTCTTGATGCGTCCCTTCCTCTCCTCTTTTCCAGAAGCATCGTTCGTCTCTATATATAGGGTGCCTCTTTAGCTTGAAAAGTAAGTTTGTTTTTGGTTGTTATTCTCTAAAGAAAATAGTTATAAATTTGTTACGTTTTCTCTCATTCTGGTTTTCTCTCATCAATGTTCAAGAAAGTGTTGTTGAATCTGTAATAGTTCTTGGTTGTAATTGTAATTCAGATTCTTTCGTTTATATTGTAATAGTTAGGTGAGAGGGTGATTATACCTATTGGTATAAATCACTGTGGTTTTCATTGTAGAGAGGTTGTTATTTGTAAATAGTTTTGGTCTTTGACCGGTGATGATTTAGGGTTATTGAAAGTTTATTGTGTTTTTGGTTATTCTGTTGTTCACTTCTGTTTTTAATTCTAGTTTACGAACATGGTATCAGAGACAGGTTCATCTGGCTTTGTTTCCTTCTCGTTCGTCAATTAGGGCTTGTGTTCATGATCTTTGATGATTGAATGCAAGCTTAGATAAGATTCTTTTCTTTGCTGTATCTCTGTAATTTTTTTTTTCAGTATTTTTTTCTTTTTCCTTTTTTCTATTTTGAATCTGTACATTAGGGTTCCTACTCAAAACCCTACGGTGATCTTCGTTACTTTCCGCTGCATAAGGTTCGTCCACTCACACTTGCTTCAAGGTGCCACCCACTGTAAGTCTTCTTTTCCTAACTTGTGTGTAGCAAGTACCTGCTGTGGGAGTTTTCGTACTGACGAAAATCAACTGCCCTCACATGTCACACTTGGCCTATATACAAGTATTTCCTCTTTGATTCGGCATCTGTTATCTCTTACTGTTGGATATTAGATCTGGGCTTGACCGGGCTTCTTGAAAGTCTTGGAATCCTGTCCTTTTGGATCTAATTTCCTTTCATTACTCGTGACTGTTTTTTTTCTTTTTGTAGTAATAGATCTGTGTGGTATTACTGAATTGTTATCTGTTTTATATGTTTGACAATTATTGTTTGAATTTACTGTTTAAAATGGATGTTAATGAAGATTTTCAAATCAGTAAGTTGGATTTTGGAGATCCATTATATCTCCACGCCAGTGACATTAACAGCTCTCCTTTAATAACCTTTAAACTCAAAGGCACTGAGAACTATAGGGCTTGGGCTTGTGCTATGGAACTTGCCTTCCAAACTAAAAACAAAACTGGATTTATAGATGGTTCATTTATCAAATCTAATTCCAATGAAGCCCTCTCAAAACAATGGGACAGATGCAATGCTGTTGTTCTATCTTGGATCTTAAATTCTATCTCTGATGAACTTTATTCTGGTCAGATCTACTCTAAAATTGCTTCAGAAGTCTGGAGTGAATTAAAAGAAACCTATGACAAAGTGGATGGGTCTGTAATCTTTAATGCTCACCATCAAATAAATTCATTAACTCAAAAGGGGTTAAGTGTATCTGATTACTACCACAAATTAAATTCATTATGGAGACAATATGATACTTTACTTCAGTTACCTAAGTGTACTTGTCACGCTTACAACCTAAATCAGAATCACAACCAAATGATTAAACTGATGCAATTCTTGATGGGTCTTGATCCTAGTTTCCAATCTATTAGAAGTAATATTCTTACTAGTGACCCCTTACCCAGTGTTAAAGTTTCCTTTTCTATTATATCTAGAGAAGAATCCCATAGAAATTCCTCTTCTGCAGAATCCAAATCTGGCAGTCAAAATTCTGTTTTCTTATCCAAATCCACATTGTCTCGACCTCTAGCCAAGCCTGAGTTAAAATGCAAAAAGTGTCAAAGGAATGGTCATACTATTGATAGATGCTTTGAAATAATTGGATATCCAAATAAGGCTCCTAATTCTAATATAAAATGCACCAAATGTGGGAGAACAAACCACACTGTTGATAAATGTTTTGAAGTGGTTGGATATCCTGCTAGTTGGAATAAGAAAACTGTCAATAATAGTACCATTTCTAAACCAACTACTAATGTTTCTCTCACTCAAGAACAACTGTCTACTCTAATGTCCATTCTAGAAGAAAAGGATAAATCTGGCACAAATCTGGCAAATATGGCTGGTAATTATTCTAACCATAGCACCCATAGTTGTAACCAATTTTTTAAAGGTGTTAGCTTAACGTCAAAAATTGGGGTTGGCTATAATCAAAGGGGGTGGATTATTGACTCAGGGGCAAATCAACATATGTCTAATACTGATGAAAGTCTGATAAATGTTATTAGTGTTGAAGATTTGAACTTAACTGTTACTCACCCTAATGGTACTACTGCCAAGATCTCAAAAATTGGAGATCTACCATTAACTAATAATGTGGTTTTATCTGGTGTTCTTGTTGTTCCCGAATATGCTGTTAACCTCTTATCTGTTTCCCAACTTATAAAAGACAGCAGTCTAAATGTTATCTTTAATAAATCCTCCTGTTATATACAGGATTTAATCTCAAAACAGACCTTGGTGACTGGTAGATTATGTGATGGATTATATGTTCTAAACTCTGACACTAGAGGTAATTTTTCTAGCTTGAATAGTGCAAACATGAGTATCCACTCTTATGATATTTGGCATAATAGATTGGGTCACCGTGCTGATCATGTCTTAACCATATTAAAAAATGTGTTAAAATTGAATGATAACAAATCTACAACTCCATGTGAAGTCTGTCATCTTGCAAAACAAGTCAGGGAACCATTTCCCTTAAGTGATCATAAAACCTCATCTGTTGGAGAACTTGTACACCTTGATGTCTGGGGACCATATAGAGTCCCAAGTAAAGAAGGTTATAAATACTTTCTAACAGTTGTTGATGATTTCTCTAGAGGGGTTTGGACTTTTCTGTTAAGGTCCAAAGAAGAAGTAATTGATCATCTAATTAATTTCTATAATCTGTTAAAAAACCAGTTTGGAAAATCTGTTAAGGCATTTCGAAGTGATAATGGAACAGAATTTAAAAATAATAAAATGAGCACTTTTCTAAATCTTAATGGCATTGTTCACCAAACCGCTTGTCCTTACACACCACAACAAAATGGGGTTGCTGAGAGAAAGCATAGGCACTTGTTAAATGTCGCTAGAGCTCTGTTATTTCAATCTGCTTTACCTTTAAATCTTTGGTCTGAATGTGTTTTAACAGCCACATACTTGATTAACAGGTTGCCCTCATCTGTCTTGAACGGTCAGTCTCCCTTCGAACGTGTATATAATCATAAACCTTACCTGTCTCACTTGAGAGCCTTTGGATGTTTGGTTTTTTCCAAAATTCTAAGTGACCCTAATAAGTTTAGTCCACGTGCTGAAAAATGTGTTCATGTTGGCTATTCTAATGTTCAAAAGGCTTACAAATTACTTAGCCTTGACAGAGGTGTTTTTCTTTACTCTAGGGATGTCAAATTTTATGAAAATATTTTTCCGTTTCAAACATCCAAAGCTTCCCAAGATTCTTTTTCAATAAATCACAAAAAAAAATTTAATGAGTATGATGTTTTTGATAAACCCTCTTCCAAAACGTCTAGTTCTCATACTCAACCCGATGATGAAAATAAAATTATCACAGAAGGTGAAGGTAGTAGAACTAGACTTGAGCTTAGAAATGAGTGGGAAGATTTCTTTGAAGATTATTTTGCAACACCACAATCTGGTGATGGCAACTGTCTTACATCTTCTCACATTCCCTCTGACCACATAACTGATCCTGAGCACGAATCTAGTACTAGTGCAACTCCTAATGATGTGAATATATCTGAGGGTACTTTAAACACTGATAATGACCATACAAGAAGGTCCTCTAGACAGTCTTTTCTTCCCAAAAAATTTAATGATTATATAATGGAAGGGAAAGTCAAATACGGAATAGAAAAGGTGGTAAATTACTCTAATCTTAGTCCCACAGATTTCTGTTTTGCATCTACATTAAATAAAGTTGTTGAACCTTCCACTTTTTGGGAAGCTGTTAAATATCAACATTGGATTGATGCTATGAATAATGAAATGGAGGCTCTTTATAGAAATGGGACTTGGGTACTGGTTGATCTTCCAAAAGGAAGAAAACCAATTGGTTGTAAATGGATTTACAAAGTTAAATATAAGTCATCAGGTGAAGTAGATAGATATAAGGCTAGGCTCGTTGCCAAAGGCTTTAATCAACGGGGAAGGCCTTGATTTTGATGAAACCTTCTCTCCCGTTGTAAAAATGGTTACTGTTAGGTCTTTGGTATGCCTTGCTGTTCAAAATAAATGGCCCCTTTTTCAATTAGATGTAAATAATGCTTTTTTGTATGGAGAAATAAAAGAAGATGTGTACATGACACCCCCATTAGGATATTTTGACAAAAATGAAACCAAAGTTTGCAAATTAGTTAAATCTCTATATGGCCTAAAACAGGCGCCTAGAAAGTGGAATGAAAAATTAACCTCTGTGTTACAAAGTTGTGGATTCTCTCAAAGTAGAAGTGACCATTCTCTGTTTGTGAAAATTGATAATTCTGTGTTCGTTGCCTTGTTGGTTTATGTAGATGACATTGTAGTCACTGGTAACTCTATAGGTGAAATAGAAAAATTTAAAACGTTTTTAAGTAATCAATTCCAGATTAAAGATCTTGGTCTCTTGAAGTACTTTCTAGGTATTGAAGTTATTAGTACTGATTCAAGTGTCTGCTTATCCCAAAGAAAGTATTGCATGGATTTATTGTCTGAATTTGGTTTACTTGGGTGTAAACCGGTAAAAAATCCTATAGATTCTTCTGTTTTTATGAGCTCTAAAGGTTATGAAGGTACTAATGATCCCTTACTTGTTAATGTGACTGAATATCAAAAACTCGTGGGAAAATTAATCTACTTAACACTCACCAGGCCTGATATTACATATGTAGTGCATGTTCTCAGTCAGTTTATGCACAGTCCAAGGCAGTCTCATCTGAAATGTGCTTTACGTGTCCTGCGGTATCTTAAAAATGAACCTGGAAAAGGTTTTAAAATTGATAGTTTTAGCTCTAATGGGTTTGTGATTACTGCCTTTGTCGATGCTGATTGGGCTAAAGCAGTAATGCTCAGAAAGTCCGTTACAGGATTCTGTATTTTCTTAAATGGGAATCTACTCTCCTGGAAAAGTAAAAAACAAAAAACTGTGTCTAGATCGTCTGCTGAGGCTGAGTTTCGTGCTTTAGCATCTGTGGTGTCTGAAATTTTGTGGATTATAAAGGTATTAAAGGATTTGAGTATTGATGTTCAATTACCGGTTAAAGTGTTTATGGATAGCAAAGCTGCTATTCTTATAGCAGGCAATCCTGTATTCCATGAGAGAACAAAACACTTTGAAATTGACTTGTATTTTGTAAGGGAGAAAATTATGGCAGGTATTATTCAGCCTGTCAAAGTGGAGTCTGCAGATAATGTTGCAGACGTGTTTACAAAGGGTTTAAATGTTCAGCCTCATGAGTTGTTGTGTAGTAAGTTGAACCTGGTTAATTCTTTTCACAGTTAACTTCAATTATCTTGAGGAGGGGTGTTGAAATATATATTTACTTGCAAGATAATTGTTTTGTTGGGCTTATTCCTTTTGCTTTTTATTTTTTCTAGCTGTTGGGCCTGTTTTCTTCTAGTTCTTTTTTGGCCCAGGTCTATTTAGAGCCCTTTGCAGGAGGTCTTTATTTGCTGCTAGGGTTACTTTTGCAGCTGCATGGGGAGCGCCTCTTCACTCTTGATGCGTCCCTTCCTCTCCTCTTTTCCAGAAGCATCGTTCGTCTCTATATATAGGGTGCCTCTTTAGCTTGAAAAGTAAGTTTGTTTTTGGTTGTTATTCTCTAAAGAAAATAGTTATAAATTTGTTACGTTTTCTCTCATTCTGGTTTTCTCTCATCAATGTTCAAGAAAGTGTTGTTGAATCTGTAATAGTTCTTGGTTGTAATTGTAATTCAGATTCTTTCGTTTATATTGTAATAGTTAGGTGAGAGGGTGATTATACCTATTGGTATAAATCACTGTGGTTTTCATTGTAGAGAGGTTGTTATTTGTAAATAGTTTTGGTCTTTGACCGGTGATGATTTAGGGTTATTGAAAGTTTATTGTGTTTTTGGTTATTCTGTTGTTCACTTCTGTTTTTAATTCTAGTTTACGAACAAAACCGAACAAAAAGAACGATGGTATGTCGATGTTCATTCGTTTAATTTTAACCAAACAAATAAACGAACACGAATATAAATGAACACAAGATTTGTTTTCATTTTCATTTTGGAATTAGTGTTGTTCGTGTTTGTTCATTTAACTTATAATCGAACATAAACAAATGGTAAACAATCGTTAAACGAACATAAATAAACGAAAATAAATGAACAATTAAATGAACATAAATTGAACGAAGTAAGTTTGTGTTCATGTTTGTTCGTTAATTAAACGAATACAGATTTGTGTTCATGTTTGTTCGTTTAATAAATGGTTGAACATAAACTAACTTATCGCCGAACGGTTCGTTGAACGTTCGGTTCATTTACAGCTCTATTCATATATTCATTATCAATGACAAAAAAATATAACCATAGACGATGAGAACAATAAAAAATCAGAAAATGTAACAATTCGCAGAAAAGTATTAGTGTCAAAATACTCAAATTGTGTTAAAATAAACAACGAGAAACTCGTTTTACTTCTCAATCGATTAATTATCGTCTCACACAACATAAGAAGTGATTCAATCCCTTTAAAATAGTTTGTTGTATTTTTAAGTTTTTTAAAAAATACATTAGTTTTTCTATTTTGCTCTGGACATGAAAATGTTCAGGAACGGTCTTGCGGATTACCAATTCAATTCTCATGTATCAAAGAATTTGAATCTAAAAATTTGTCTTGGCTCTCCTATGTATGTGTGTAGATTGAGTTTCAATTGAAAACTTTTATGCACCGAGGAATCTCGGGGAACATTTATGCATAGGATGATCTATCAATGGTGCACAAATGAGATTTTAGGGATACAAATATATTGAAATTAAATATATGAAAATAACAAAAATGGAATAAATCAATATTGACTAAAATTCCATAAATATCTCATTTTGCCTCTCTTTCACCCCCCCCCCTCCTTTCTCACAACCGTTACCCCCACCCCACCCCACCTCACCTCTCTCTCTCTCTCTCTCTCTCTCTCTCTCATCTCTCTCTCTCTCTCTCTCTCTCTCTCTCTCTCTCTCTCTCTCTCTCTCTCTCTCTCTCTCTCTCTCTCGGAGTTGCTAGAACGCCACTGCTGCCAAACGCTAAAGCACCCAAAATGATGCTGTCGTTGACGGTGGATGTGATTGACGACGGTGAATCTCTAGTTTGAATGATGAAGATGAACTATTTTCATGGTGATGAAATTAATCGATGATGATGAACATGATACATAGATGAATGATGAACAATAATGATGATGATGATTAACAGTGATACATCACGAACTTGTATAGATTAAGCCGAGATGCATCACGAATTTAACGATGAACATGAAATGCATCAATATCTCCATCTTCTTCTTTTTTTGAATTTGTGTACTTTTTGATAAATTTGAAAGTGTATCAATCGAATTTATTTAGTATTTATTATTTAAATATTTGTTAAAATATTAAATTTAATGAGATATGTTCATTCAAGGTTAAACGGCCTTTTAATGACTCTATTAAGAGATAAACAAACATCAACTAAGTTGTAATCATCTCCTGCAACATCATAATTTAATTTGAATTGTATACTCAATAACAAATCAGCAAGTCAATAACATGTTTTCTTAAATACTCATATGATTTTTTTTTATTCACCGTCACATTCTTTAAAATATTAACACATATGGTGTATATTTCTTTCTTTAATGAACTTTCACAGATTAGCATCATTAACTGAAATAATACACACATATCTATATTAACACATTTCAAAAGGTTCAACATTATACAGGGTAATGTTTCTGGCATATCCATATGATGATCATTGAACTAAATATAAAGATCGAGCGCTTGTGCACAACAACACTATCAAATGATAAACTTAATTTTCAAAAAACACATATAAGCTAGATTTAAAAATAATAATTACACAAGTTTCAAAAGATTAACAAAATAAGTTGTTTTATTCATAAACAAAATCAATGCACCTATAACAATACCTCAATGCCTAAAAGGAAACTAAAGGAGAGTTATGATACATAAGATATATGTAGCAGTGAAATATGCAAAATGATGTCATCCCACAACTTAAATATATTAAAGCTGGGGAAGCATATAACTTTTCTTTTAATTTCAGAGTTCCATATCTTTCTAATTTTAATAAATATAAAGATGTTGATCGAATTGTTCTTTTATGGCCATCTTACATTACACACCTTGTCAAGATACAGTCGCGAAATCAGAATGGCCATGTACTATTACCATCTCATGTAAATTGAACGAAGATCAAACAAGAATTACTGAGAGGCTTCATGGTTCCATTGTATCTCGTGCTCCAGTTTCACAGTATTAGACATCGATCTCTTCTATTTGTGTTTCAAATAAAGCTAATTGTTTCTCATTTTAAAACTTTTTATCCAGATTTAATTACGAATGTACTGTAAACAGTTCAAACGACATTTCCCCATAATGAATCTTATGCTACTTGATAACCTAATAGTGCAGCTAGCCTTTACTTACATTCATACGTCTCCAATTCCTTCTATGTTTCCTGAAATTAATCTTGCAAATACAAATTAGTATAATTCTCTCAATACCTTTTACAAATAACCCAAGTTGCATAACATTCACAGTACCGTAAATGCACAACATGACTATCCATAAGATTGATTCACTGGCAATGGTTGCATTGAATTAATAAGGAAAATATGGGTGCAAAGATGAGTTTCATTACAAAGATGCATAAAGAAGCTATGCACAGCAAAACTATATATGAGATGTGCTAGTTGCACAAATTGCACAATTATGTTAAAATAAAAATGTAAAGGATGCAGGTTACCACTTGATTGATTGCTTAAAATAAATTTGTCATATGAATTAAGAGAATCAACCTACTCAAATGTACTCTAAGAATGGTATATTGAATCCAACACAACCAACTGTTCCATTGTCCACTGGGATTTATTTGAGCCTTGAAATTGTTAATATTCATGATTAATAACAAATACACAGAGTAAATTAAAATTCATTCCAATGCATCACTCTGATCTATTGCCGTTTTTTATTTAAATTTGTCTATTGTATAAGAACTTTAAAAAATACCAAGACTGATTGCTCCTGGTGAATAATGGATCACAACAATTTCGTTCCCCTTCAACCTTCTTCTAACGGTGTTATCATCCTCAACATCTAAAGGGTTCGATTGATTATTTTCCTTTGAATCATTGTCTTCGACGTTTTTTTATTCCATTAATCAGCTTTGACTCTTTTAATGGTTTCTCTGACTATCGTACAGAAAAGATAACTGGAAACGTACAATTGGGCCTCAAAGGCTTCCTTCCTCATCATGTACAGTTTGTGAAAGAGAAGAGGAGATTGAATCTCATTTGTTCGCTACATGCTCCTATCCTATGCCACAAAAGTTTGTCAAGGGACACCAAGATGCATGGTGCGGAATTATATTGTATTTGTGTGTGTAAGAAATTAAGTGCACAAGAACATGAATACAAGAGTAATTTTTAAGTGTGAATATTCTGATATCAAATATGTGTGCCTGCATATGTGTTCTTTATGTTTTTTACATAAAATGTGATACTCCATATAGGCTTTTGCAATGGGTTTGTCGAACGCATAAGGTCCTGATTGTAGTAGTACGTGTATATAGATCCGTATTTGGGTTTAAATCGATGATTAATCTATCATTGATCGAAGACAATTTCTTCAACGAAATATTGTTGTGTTCTTAATTTTTTGTATATATGTAGGCTGGCCCTAAGCAAGGTCAACACGGGCAATCGCCCAAGACCTATTAATCATAGGGGCTCATTTTCAAAAAAACTATTATATATACATAGGTCTATTAATGGTTAAACAATGTTATTGACTTGCCAAAGTTTTTAGTTTATATTATATAATTTATACGTTTTTTTATTTTTATTTATCATTTTACTTGAATTTTGCTTATGTTATAAACACATATATTTATAGGGCTCCTTTTAAGTTTTTTGCCCAGGACACCTAAAATAATTGGACCGGCCATGAATATGTTTCGTGCTTTCATAATTTTAAATCTTGCTAGCGTAAATTTGTTCAAATACGCACTTGACATTTAACCGTAATGTTATTCTGTTTTAATCTACATTTAATATTATCGTATTATCATTGCAATATAATATATATATATATATATATATATATATATATATATATATATATATATATATATAAAACTTTTGTAGCCAGCTAGTTGATACAATTCTTAATTGATCATATGTACCATGGGATGGGATCACCACCAATTCGAAATAAATCTTCCTTCCAGAGTCGATGAACAGCTAGAAGAATACCTTTGACATTTGAAGGACTTTTCGAGCGGGCTCTACAGCCAGACCTGTCAAGGTTAATTTCCTTCCCCGTGGCCGTACGTAGTTTCTTAATGCATGTACATGATCACATTACAACGAGCTAGATTTTTGTGTAGGTACAAAAAGCTATATAGACGTACGGTGTTAATTGTTTACTAAAGAATATTCATTCAATATATACGTACATGAGTTTGGTTGTCTATTTCACAAGTTTATAATTGATTCAAATCATACACATAGGCTGGTGGCCGGGTTGCTCCGGTTTGTATCTTATATTTTAAAATTTATAATTAATCCATATAAATAATAATTTAAATAATATCTAATCAAATCTAAATCTTATCTGATATAAAACTCAAATTTGAATTTAATTTTGAATTTGAATGATAACTTTTTATATATTTATATTTATATTTATTATTTTATATAAATAGATATTATAAATTTGATAAAATATATTTAAAAATTATCCAACAATATTAATGAAATTAAATTTTTATATTTATATTCATGTTAGACATCTATATCTATATATCTATCTATTCTATTAAAAGAGTAAATAGATGTCACTTGACACCTAACTAGAATGTCATTTGGCATAACGTGGATACGATACGTGTATAATCTATAATATATATATATATATATATATATATATATATAGGGGTGCGTTCAATGTAAAACCACTATGCACCGGAAAACTGTGGAAACCTACGCATACCGTCCGATTTGGTGCATTTCATGAAATACGCGGTGGCATGATCGTAAATAAAGTGATGCATCACGCGGGATTTTGATACATCACGCGGGAAATTTGATGCATCATGCGGGATTTTGATGCATCACGCGGGGAATTTGATATATTTGTGGTGGTGCAGTGCGGTTTTCACAAGTCTTCAGGTGCATTGTGGTTTTCCATATTATATATATATATATATATATATATATATATATATATATATATATATATATATATATATATATATAAAATAAAAGAGAACATCATATGCATAAGTGTCGTTTCCACGTTACACCACAAAAGATAAATACAACTTTTTGTTCTTAAAATAAAAGATAAATACTTATTATTATAAAAATATAATAAATAAATACAATTTATTATTTTAAAAGGATGAATGCACTTTATTATTTTTTTTATAAATAAAAAAATATATACAATTATTATTATAAAAATATAAATACACTATATATAAACTAAAATCTCAAATTTTTATCAATTAAAATTTATTAAATCAGAAATAAAAAGTTTTAAATAAATCATAAAAAATAACTACTATTTACATCAGTTTATTTTATATTTATATATATATATATATATATATATATATATGTATGTATGTATGTATGTATGTATGTATGTATGTATGTATGTATGTATGTATGTATGTATGTATGTATGTATGTATGTATGTATGATAAAGGAAAACACTAATTGCCACATGACATCACCACATTTAATCTAAAAAGATAAATACATATTATTATTTTTAAAATAAAATACAATAAAAGATAAATACAATACATTATTTCAAAGATAAATACATTTTATTTTTAAAATAAAATATAAGATAAATATTATTCATTATTTTAAATATTTTTAAATATTAATAAATAATTAACTATATTCACTCTTTGATATAAAAAATTTTAATAAATAATATTACATTTGAAAAGAAAAAAATAATATTAATGAAGAACATAAATATAGAGATTATATAAACAATAATATATATTTTAAAAAGTATACATAATAAATTTTTGATAAAATCATATAAAAAAATAATATTAATGAAGAACATAAATCATAAAGATTATAAAAAAATATTAAAAATTTAAAAAGTAACCGTAATATAATATTAATAGTATCTATGACAGTTAATTATATTTTTCTTCTATATTATTATAGGAATTAGTATTTATATCGTTTTAATTTTAAGTTTACATATATTTAATGAAAACACTTATTTACTAAAAATTATCCGCGTATCAACGTGGGTTCATAAAATAGTTTCCATATTAAAATAATAAAACTTTCATTAATTAAATTAATTTAGAAATAAAATATCCTCTTATTATTTTGGATTTCAAATTTAAATTTGAGTCTATAACTCACATCTTTTGTTGACTTCTTATCCAAACTTCTTAGCTTCTATAATTTTTTTTTTCCGTTTTTGGTTATCATTTAATTTTTAGTTATGTATTTTACATTTAACCCATTTTATATATTTTCTATAATCACTTTAACAGTATGATTTTATAATTTTATTTGTAGACCCTGTAATAATTTTTCAGATATATATATATATATATATATATATATATATATATATATATATATATATATATATATATATATATATATATATATGGTGGGTTCTTCTAAGAACCATAAAAAATGTGGGAACCTAAGAACCTTTTATGGCCTTTGGATTAATGATAATCAATGGTTGATATATTGGATGACAATTTGTAATTATTTTAAACTTTGGTAGTGGAGAATCTTGAAAATGTGTGAAAATGGTATTTTTGGAAGAAAAAAGTCTAATTTTTCTCTTTCTCTCTTACTTTTTTTCATTTTCATTTTACTTTTCTTTCATTATAATTAATTTTTAAAGTACGTTTTTTATAAAAATAATTATTTTTTCTATATAGAAAATTATTTAATTGCTAAAAAAATAACGTATTTTATATAGAAATATTATATGTCTATATAGAATATTTTTTTCTATATAGCATATGTTAACGAACATATTCTATGTACATTCTACGTAGAATGACATGCAATCTACGTAGAATATCGTGTAGAATGTCAAATATCATATATTCTACGTATATTACTTGATAAAATATATCAAAAACACATTGAAACAAAAAAAAATTCATTTAGACATTTTATCAAACACTTGGTATGCAACTGATATAAAATATACCAAAAAGACATTGAATAGTAATTATAATCTACATAAAAAGATATAGAAATGTATAAAAAACATAAAAATATATGAAATATATAAGAAATTAACATTCTACATAGATTATGTGTGATTTTTTACAAGTAGTCTTGTATTATATTATATTTAGATTATAATTTAATCTACGTAGATTATCTTGTAAAACATCCAATAACTATTACAATCATTATAAATCTAATATCTTACAAATAATCTTCATTATAAAACATGAAAAATGAATGTGTCATATTCTATGTAGAGTATCGACGAACATATTATATGTACAATCTACGTAGAATGTCATACATTCTACGTAGAATGACATTCAATCTACGTAGAATGACATCCAATCTACGTAGAATGACATGCAATCTACGTAGAATGGTATGCAATATACGTAGAATGGCATGCAATCTACGTAGAACGTCATGTAGAATGTCAATTATCATATATTCTACGTAGATTATTACCTGATAAAATATACCAAAAACATATTGAATAGTAATGTTAATCTATATAAAAAGATATAGAAATGTATAAGAAACATAAAAATATATTAAATATATAAGAAACATAACATTTTACATAGATACAAGTAGTATTGCATTATATTCTATGTACATTATGATGTAATCTACGTAGATTGTCATGTAATTAACAAAGATTATCATGTAAAACATATAATAACTATTACACTAATTATAAATATAATATCTTACAAATAATTTAATTATAAAATATGGAAAATGAATCTGTCCAATGTACGTAGATTGTACATAGAATATGTTCGTCGATACTCTACATAGAATGTCACGCAATCTATGTAGAATGACATTCAATCTACGTAGAATGACATTCAATCTACGTAGAATGGCATGCAATCTACGTAGAATGACATGCAATCTACGTAGAGTATCGACGAACACATTCTATGTACAATTTACGTAGAATGTCATGCAATCTACGTAGAATGACATGCAATCTACGTAGAATGTCATTCAATCTAAGTAGAATGTCATGTAGAATGTCAAGTATCATATATTCTAGGGTTAAAGCCGTAGAATAGTTGTGTACTTTTTAAAATGTATCGATATGGTACGTGTACTATTTTAATTATTCATATTACACGTGTACTTTCTGAATCGTTCAAATTTGATACGTGTACTACATTTTTTCATACTAATATGATACCTTTGATAACTGGTTACGGGCTATACTTGTTAAGAGTGGAATTACTCTTTTTATTAATGTTCAAATTTTCATAATTGAATCATCAAATACACTCTCTCGTCCTTGTGATAACCTGATAGGAGAAATCAGATAGCACAACCAACTTCAAACACCTATCGACCTCTGTAGAAATCTCTAACGACGATCTCCACCGTCCAGATCGAAGAACTATGTGTTGCGAAGCTTCTCCTCAAGTTTCACGCAGATCGAACGGTGAACAAGTTCGTACCGACGATTCTCCCACAACTGCACAAAGCTAGACGAAATAACCGTTTATAAAAAGTAAAAGTATCATATTAACAATATAAAAAGTACACATACTATATCGATACACCTTAAAAAGTACACTGCTATTGTACGACTTTAGCCCTATATTCTACATAGATTACATGATAAAATATACCAAAAACACATTGAATGTTAATGTACATTTACATAAAAAGATATAGAAAATGTATAAGAAACAAAAAAATATATGAAATATATAAGAACATAACATTCTACATAGATTATGTGTGATTTTTTACAAGTAGTCTTGTATCATATATTCTATGTAGATTATCATGTAATCTACGTAGATTATCATGTAAAACATCTAATAACTATTACATTCATATATATCTAATATTTTACAAATAATTTTCATCATAAAACATTGAAAATGAATCTGTCATATTCTATGTAGAGTATCGACGAACATATTTTATGTACAATATACGTAGAATGTCATGCAATCTATGTAGAATGGCATGCAATCTACGTAGAATGACATTCAATTGACGTAGAATGACATTCAATTTACGTAGAATGTCATGCAATCTGCGTAGAATGTTATGCAATCTATGTAGAATGTCGTGTAAAATGTCAAATATCATATATTTTACATAGATTACATGATAAAATATATCAAAAACACATTGAAACAAAAAAAAAGAAGAAGATTTCATTTAGACATTTTATCAAACACTTGGTATGCAACTGATATAAAATATACCAAAAATACATAGAATAAAACTGTTAATCTACGTAGAATAACATGCAATCTACGTAGAATGATATTCAATCTACGTAGAATGACATGTAATATACGTAGAGTATCGACGAACATATTCTATGTACAATCTACGTAGAATGTCATGCAATCTACGTAGAATTGCATTCAATCTACGTAGAATGACATTCAATTTACGTAGAATGACATGCAATCTACGTAGATAGTCATGCAATCTATGTAGAATCTCGTGTAGAATGTCAAGTATCATATATTCTACGTAGATTAAATGTTAAAATATACCAAAAACACATTGAAACAAAAAAATTAGATTTCATTAGACATTCTATCGAACACTTGGTATGCAACTGATATAAAATATACCAAAAACATAATGAATAGTAATGGTAATCTACAAAAAAGATATAGATTTGTATAAAAAAACATAAAAATATATGAAATATATAAGAAAGATAACATTCTACATAGATTAAGAATAGTAATGTTAATCTACATAAAAAGATATAAAATTATATAACATTCTATATAGACATATAATATTTATATATAGAATACATTAATTTTTTAGCAATTAAATAATTTTTTATATAGAAAAAATTTATTTTTTTTTATAAAAAACGTTTTTTTAATATTAAAATCAATTCTAATGAAAGATAATGAAAATGAAAAAAAAAATAAGAGAGAGAAAGTGAAAAAGAGATGCATATAATAAAATAGGTAGAGAGATAAAGATAATAGTTTTTTATTCCAAAAATACCCTTTTGATCCAAGGGCTCTAAAAGGTTTCTAGGTTCTCACCATCTTTAAGGTTCTTAAAAGAACCTCTCTTTCTCTCTCTCTCTCTCTATATATATATATATATATATATATATATATATATATATATATATATATATATATATATATATATATATATAGTTTTGAAAAAACAAGTTATCTACTATTCCGTGTAGTACACGGGTAATATATTATTATTAGTATATAATAAAGGAGAACACAACTTGCCACATGACGTCACCACATTTAATCTAAAAAGACAAATACATATTATTAACTATAAAATAAAAATAAAAGATAAATACTCAAAGATAAATACATGCCACATGGCGTCACCACATAGGATAGTTGCATGATTGATCGATTCCATCATCCAAACACTTTACGCCAAATAGAAGAAACCTTGGAACATTTAAAGAAGATGTGATCTGAATCCTCACGATCAGAACCACAAAGAACACAAGAGACGGAAGGTAATGAAATGCCACGAGATTCCAAATTCAATCTGGTGGTAATGACATTATTAATCAACCGCCAAACAAATACGTTTACCTTTTTCGGGATGAATGCGCACCTCCATTTCCTGACATTATCTCCCATTGCACTTCTCATGCTTAATTGAAGAAGGACCGAGATTTTATTCACCGATATATAATCTATTAGCATCCAGATTCCAAGAGGTTTGATCACTGCCTGACTTTGACAAATTTAAGTTTGAGAGCACATTTTCCAGAATTCTGAGTTCATCTTTCGCTCGTCCCCTAACTTGTGATCACCAGAACCAATTCCCTTTCCATACATCATTCTCAAAAATCCAACGTTCCTTGACTCTTGCATCTTTATTAAGTTCTAAAGCAAAGATTCTAGGAAACAAATCTTTGAGAAGTGTACCTGACGAATCTTCGATATGCCAAACTTTTGAATTCGAACCAGCAGCTAATTTTCTCTCAATCGCGGACTGAAAACCAACCCTGTAACTCTCAATCTGATCGTTGACCTGATTAATTGCTGACCATAAACTATTCATGAGCCTGTTGTGATTAAATCTCTTATCTCCTTGCGGGCCGTATAGGACATCAATTACATCACGCCAAAATGCATTATCTTCTGAAGCACAATGCCAGTGGCATTTCGCCAGAAAAGCCAGGTTCTTTATTTTCAGACTAGGAATACCCAAACACCTTGTTTCTTTTGGTGTAAAAGAGATAAAGTGGAAGAGAATTTAGAACAGAGTTAATTAATGTAATTCTCCCTCCAATAGACAAAACTCTAGTTTTCCATGTATTCAACCTATTATTGAATCTGTCTATAACATCACTCCAGGCTCCTTTGCGAGACATATTTGCCCCAGTCGGCATACCAAGGTAACTAGTTAAAAGGTTATGAGTCCGCAATGAAGAGTCTTTTAATAAAAAACAAGCGAGACCTTAATATTTATAAGAGAAGATATGTGTAATTAGTGACAAAAAAAATTGGGTTTAGAATCATCTTTTACACGAACCATGTTGGTACATTTGATAACCATGTTGGGTTTAGATCAAGTGGCCACCACAAAATGTGGAACGGGTTCTCCTTGGTTGAGGTCTTGAGTTCGAGCTTTGCCAAAAACGTTTCTAATTTTTTTATGTTAACTCTAAATGTGTCTAATAATGGTGTCTAATAATGATGCTAATAACTAACCGCTAACGTCTACTGTTAAAAAAAATTGTTGGTATTTTTTACGTTAACTCTAAAATTTAATATTTAAAAGAAAGTCAAAAATCATGATTAAAAAAAAATAAGGAGGGCGTCGGTAGGTTAGAGCTAGATTTAGAAAAACTGTACGTAGCCAGCAGAAGGCTATGGCTCATGGCTGGCTGCTGCATTGATGTAACCCCATCGTGTGGTGACATCATCCTTCAGCGAATCCATCCTTCTTTGCATTAACTTCCAAATCTTTCTTCATAATTCCCAAAATCAACTCAGATTTAGGATGTATGTCCTGACAATATATACATTAATTCTTCTCTTTTTAGGATGATTGACAAGAATTTATCATGAAATAATAAAATTGTTAATTATATTATTTACTTTATATAAAATTATCATGTATAACAATATATAGGGTTGAGATCACATAAAAACCTTTCAATTCCATGAGAACGTGAGAACCCTCCAAAATGCATAAATTTATGCACAAATTTATAACTTAAAATCATTATTTGGTTTTCAATATTAATAAATATCATAATCTAACTTTAAAATTATCTTTAAAATTTAAATTTATCAAGTTTTACACTAAATGCACAAATTTGAACATTAAATTCACAAATTTTGTCAAATGAATGAATTCGTACATAATGTGGACAAATTTATCATGATATGTGTAAATTTTTATATCAAATGCATGAATTTATCAAATGTATAAATTTTAACATTAAATGCATAATTTTATACAATAAATGCACAAATTTTAGAGAGGTTCTCACGTTCTCACGGTATTTAGTGTTCTTACCGGAACCCAACCCACTATATATATATAAAATGTTTGTTGAGAGAATAGTGTTTGATTTACTTGTATTGAAATCGGACCATAACCATGATTCGTCGAGTTTGGTGTGTTTTGATTGTTAGACGAACCGGAACTGGATGCCATCTGAGAGATAATATTGTTTGAGGTGAGTGGATTTTTTTTTTATAAAATGTTTGTTGAGAGAAATATGTTTAGGTTGTGATAAATCAAAAAAAATATGTGTGTATGTATAACGGCGGTAACTTGAACCGTTAGCTATAGGAGAATAACAATTTACGAATTCCCTACGACACAATTTATTACTATTTGAACATTGTTTAATGGTCACGTCGACATAACCAATTCACAATCATATTATCCATAAATAATAAAAGATAAAAAATGTAAAATTTATCATTTATAGTAACAACTTTTTGAAGTTTTGCTATAAATGATAAAAGATGTAAAATTTAATGCTATTAATGATAAAAAATAAATAATGTTGCTATAAATGTTAAAAAGGCACAAATATGTTTTCATTTTTAGCAATTAGCCCTAAATATTATAAAAAAGAAAGAAATGATGAATATATATGAAAAGTATGAAAATTTTTAAAATGGTCCCTGGAAGTTTTAAAATTACATAAATGGTCCTTGAAAGTCAAAAAGACAAAAATGCCCCTGAAACTAACGGCTCAAGTTAACGGCCGTTAGTTTCAGGGATCAAAATGTTACAATATTTCGATTTTAGGGACTTCTGGTATAATAAAATTCTTTCAGGGACTAAAACCATAATTTCATATAAACCACAAGGACCATTTATGTAATTTAGTCTTGTTTATATGTCTTTACAAATATTTTGTTATTCTTTTTAAATATTAAGTAGTGCCGGGGAACGTCCAAGGGATATACAATAGATGGAGCAAAAGAAGATGTTTCAAAACCTAAGGGTGCGTTTAGTTCTTGAAAATTTTCAAAATTTTCATCTCACTTTTCAACAAAAATGAAAACTTGTTTACTTAACAACAATTTCATAAATTTTCATTTCACCTTTTAAAATACCACTTTTCATATTCTCTCTCTTACTTTTCTACTACCTACCCTATTTCTTTATAATACTCTCTTTCTCTCTCTTACTTTTCAATCACCTATCCTATTTTTTTAATTTTATAACCACCCATCTTATTTTTCTTAAAACTAAAACTTCATTATCTAAACAAGTTTTCACTTTTAATAGAAACCCTTGTTTTTTTCTAAAAACTATAACTTGAAAACTGAAATTGAAAAATGACTAGTTTTCGTTAACTAAACGCACCCTAAACATTTCGAAAAACTTCAACTGTTTTGAAATGTTACCTTTTAAAAAAATTATTTTTTAAATATTTTTAAAAAAGTTCAAGAAAGCCATCAAGAAATTTCAAACACTTCTAAATTTTTTTTTATTGTTCACGAAAACGTTTATTTTTTTTACAAAAATTTAGTTATTAATAGTAATTGTTTATATGTCTTTACAATTATTTTATTATTCTTTTTAAATATTAAGTAGAGCCTGGGAACGTCCGAGGGATATACAATAGAGGAGCAAAAGAAAATGTTTCAAAACCTACACATTTCGAAAAACTTCAACTGTTTTGAAATGTTACCTTTTAAAAAAATTATTTTTAAATATTTTTAAAAAAGTTCTAGAAAGCCATCAAGAAATTTCAAACACTTCTAAATTTATTTTATTGTTCACGAAAACATTTAATTTTTTTTTTTACAAAAATTTAGTTATTAATAGTAATTGTTTATATGTCTTTACAAATATTTTATTACTCTTTCTAAATATTAAGTAGAGCCAGGAAACGTCCGAGGGATATACAATAGATGGAGAAAATGTTTCAAATCATAAATGTTTCGAATTGATGAAAATAACAATTTATGTGTTTCGATAGATTTTTTAGTCCTTATTACAAATCATTTAATGTAAACATGATAAAGTGAGCACTTAATAAAAATAATTTATTTTATGATTTAAAAAAGGTTTACAATTTATTTTAAAAAGTTTAAAAAATCTAAACTAAAAACTTTTTTTAAGTTATTAATAGTAATTGTTCATATGTGTTTACAAATAATTTAGGGTAAATTATAATTTTCGTCTCTGCGGTTATATTAAAATTATGGATATCGTTCTTTTCACGGTAAAATTACAATTACAGTACTTATAGTTGGAGTTTTGTTATGCTTTTGGTCCCTCTCTCTAATAATTTTTTTAAAAATTACGATTTTACCATTTTATTTTA
>JAANYP010008611.1:155000-203169 GCA_020465985.1 Centrapalus pauciflorus
TCGTTTATTGTTCAATGGTTTGCAAGGTTCGTGTTAATTAAATGTCTTCATGTATGCACGCGCACACACACAAATATGTATATATATGTACATATGCATAATTGATCTTTTAAATCTGATGGCCATATTCTAATTAGATAAGTATGTAATTAGCAAAAAAAGATATTTATATTAGCTAATTATGAACTCTTTCAAGGGTGAAAATAAAAAAGATTGGTAATAGTAAAATGATTTTACATTAACAAAAATATTATCATATTTCTTTTAACTAAAGTAACTTCAATATGATTATTTTTTTTATCATAAAAACATACCATAAAAATTAAAATTTTTATGATTTTTTACACGACAGTCGTCATGATATGTGAATTTATTTTTTTAATCTCTTTTATAGGCTCATATTACGTTTAATTTACCTCTAACAAAATTTGAACACAAAGATGGATTGTGAATTTATTTGAGTGTGTTTCGATTTTCATAAATTTAGTTTTTTTTTTAAATAATGACTAGTTAAAGATAAAGAGAAACTTAATTTGATATGTTGTTATTATTGGTAAAAAGTTAATAGTTGTTGTTATTATTGGTAAAAAGATAAAACGTTGTTGCTTTTATTCGTAAATAGATAAAAGTTGTTGCTATTAATGGATGGTAACCTGCTATAGCAAGTTTCCAAGTCAAAAGTTGCTATAATCGGTAATAAATACAAAAGTTGTTGCTATTAATGATAAAAAATAAATAATGTAGCTATAAACAGTAAAACTACAAAAACTTGTTGCTAATTTTGACAAATAACCCAATGATAAAAATATAAAATGATGCTATTAATGATAAAAAATAAATAATGTTGATATAAATGCTAAAAATGTATATTTTTTTTTCTTTTTTTAGCAATTAGCCTTTAATGGTTTTATTGATTTTAATGAATAAAGTGTTCTTAATAGATTTTCATCCGATACACTGCATAGGCGGACCTATGTAGAAAATAGGGGTTGCCCGTTCAACGGGTCCCTTCCCCAATAATCGTATTTCGCAGTATAAATTTTTTCAAAACTTTTTATGTGCAACCGACAAAAATTGAATTGGACAACTTACGCTATTAAAAAAAAATTTAAGAGTGCAACTTTATTTTATACCTCAAATGAAACAAAAAGATTAAAAAGTTGAGTGCCTAAATAACTAATAAGTAATAAAAATAGAACGAGAATGAAACTCAATAACTTAAACCAAACTTGCAATCAAAATTTAATGTTATTTTTAGCTTAAATTAAAGTCAAACGTCTTCCAATTATTAGACCGATTGTCAGTTGAGTTTACTTTTTAATTGAAAGTTAATATCTATATATCTGTGTGAATGTGTGTGTATATATAACTACATGTATGTGTGGGCGCGTGCATGTGTGTGTGCACGTGCGTGTGCATGCGTGAAGCCGTGAATGCATGCATACGTGTATGTATACATATATACATATACACACAGATGTATATGTATGTGTGTGTGTCTATGTGTGTGTATATGTGTGTGTGATATATATATATATATATATATATATATATATATATATATATATATATATATATATATATATGGTCAGGTTCTATGGGGCACCTGTATGCATTGTGCACTTTGGGAACTTGTATGCACCGTTAGATCTTGATTTTTAATGGTTCAGATTGTAGTGGCAAAAGGGTAATTAACTTGAAAATGAGTGCATGGGTGAAAAACTTCTTCTCGCGCGCGGAAGGACAAAATCGGAAGATGCTTGAATTCAGAAAATATACTATCCGAATCTAAATAAACATTATGTATCTTCATCCAATTTATTGGATTCGTCTTCAAACACGATGCATCTTCATCCAATTCAATTTCAAACAAAATGCATTTCGACCATATTCAACCTCGTCTTTGTTCCATCATTATGCATCACCTAAATCGTGATGCATTTCGGCCATATTCATCCTCGTCTTTGTTCCATCATTATGCATCACCAAAATCGTGATGAATTTCGACATTTAAACGTGTTAATTTCGTGATGCATCTCTGAAATTTAAACGTGTTCATCAACGTCTTCAATGTGTTCATCATTGTCGTGATACATTGCTGTTGTGCATCATGTTTGAAGCAACCAATACCTCTAACTATTTCTTGGAAGCAATAACCACCAACATTAATAAAGAATCTTAGAATTCTTTGACTAGCCATAAGCATGATACATAATTGTAGAATGAACTGTTTGTGAAAAAACTGATACTCAAAAACCATGATCAACAGACGCAAGAAAATTCTCGTCAACATCGATGCACAGGTATGGTGCAGATTTGCATACCGACGGTGGACAGCGATGGTGGTGCTGGATCTGGCGGTAGTAGTAGTCGTTATATTGTGAAAACTGGTTAAGAGAAGGAGAGATGGAGAGAGGCTAGCCATGAAAGAGAAAGGGAAAGAGAGAGAAAAGGGGGATGGATTTATGGAAAGGTGGTTGATCATTTTATTTAGTTTCCTAAATAAATGATAAATATTAAATTAAATCTTATAATTTAACAATATATTATCAAGCAAATCCAAAATGTCCTTAATGCACCCTTTGTAAACAAGCAATGCATTTTTGGTTCCCATTTGGTTCCCGATGCATATGGTGACCCATAGAACCTATATATATATATATATATATATATACATATATATATATATATATATATATATATATATATATATATATATATATATATATATATACATATATATATATATATATATATGTAATATGGTTCGTGTGAGTACCTAAAAAATGCAGAGTACCGTGAGTACCTGTGAACACACGGATGTCAGATGTGAACTTGATCCGAAATTTGTTTTTTAAATTTATTTCATATTCATTTAGATACAAATAATATAAGGCTATTCGTAAAAAAAAGTATATACATTTACACTTTCTATCATCTTAAAAGTCATGTGAACGTGAAAAAATTCATGTGAACTTGTTTAGTTGTGAATACACGTTCACAACAGTGCAGTTCATGTGAACACACACGTTTCACATAGTTCTAGTGTGTGTTTAGGTGTGATTTTTTGCAAGTAGTCTTATATTATTAATTTAAACATGATTATGAAAATTTTTTTCAAAAAAAATGATTTTAAGCGAGGTACCTCCGGTACTCCGCAAAACTAGTGGTACTCATTTGAACCCATATATATATATACACATACACACACACACACACACACACACACACACACACACACACATATATATATATATATATATATATATATATATATATATATATATATATATACACACACACATATATATAAGTGTTTATTATGAGAAAGATCAAAATGTTTTTCATGTTTTTTTGCGTTTTCGTTCCTCGATGTTATTTTTTTTTTATAAAAGTTCTCAAATTATTTTTTTCTTTATGGTTTAGTAAAATTTGGACAATGGAACCTGATTTTTCAGTTTTTAAAAACCCGGTTCACAAATTATAATCGGGTCTAATGTCCTAATTTCACTAAATAAAAAAGGAAAAAATAACTTGAGGTTTTTCATTAAAATAACATGAAGGGACGAAAACGCAAAAAAACGTGAAAACATGTTGGTTTTTTCATAATAAACCCTATATAAACACACACAAAAATTCAATTAAATAGTTCAATACGATATTTTAGACATTTCACACTTTTATATATATTCTTTTTTCAATAGTATTCTCTGTTAGTTGGTTTCTCATAATTATAATTATATGTATGGGCGTCTAAAACCGGATATCTGAATTTTCGGAAATCTGAAATTTTGGATGGTAATTTTGTTATCCGTATACAAAATTCCTGATATCCTATTTTCAGATATCGGATTAAATTTCATATTTTTGTATTTCTTTAAAGATTAAATAGAAATTTAAATATCTACAATACAAATTCATATATCCAATACATATTAAAAGTAAATATATCACAAATTAAATGTATCATGAATTATTTTACTCAAAATGACTAAAAAATATTTTTAAAAAAAAACTATTTTTAAGGGGTTTTCGGATATTCGAAATCCGAAAATTTGGAATTTTACTATCTGAATCCGAAATTTTTATATCTGATTTTCGGATTCGGATATCTGAAATTTCGAATAATTTCGGATCAGATTTCGGATATTTTGTTTCGGATCTCGGATTTTTATGAACACCCATGATTATATGTGTGGTTGGCTCATCACTGTTACATCTTTGTTGATTATAGTTCAATTCTATGACTGCATCTGGAGATTATCAAGGATTATGTGACTATGGTTCGAAAGATGTTGAAAGGAACTTATGTGTGTCTGGTAATGTTGTTGGAAATGGTGTATCCACTGAAAGTTCAATCGAAGAAAACTCAATAATCGCTACAACAGGTGATGAAGAAGCAACTTATGAGGGCATGGCCATTGTTCACCAAACAAAATCAACAACAGCCAATGGCAATGGGATAACCAGGAAATTGCATGGGCGAAAATGTGTTCCTCATCGTTCGCCTTTCTTTTAAATGTGTCTCTTGTCCCTTTTCCTAAATTGACATATGTTGCGTATTAAAGTTTGTAATTGTTGCATCTTAATTGATTAGATGTCAAATGTTTCACTTGCAGTTAAAACGGTACGTCATTGTCAATATTGAATGGATTTTTTGTTTTAATAAAATAAAATATCATAATGGTATATTAAAAAATTATTAACTAAAACAAAAAAGTTACATTGAAATATTCAGATTTTTATTATTTTGTTTTAGTTACTAGTTTTTTATTACTATTTGTATATTAATTTTATTATCAGTGATAACTTTTTATATAAACTAATATAATGATTTATTTGAGATTATTATATAATTGACATGGTTCGTTATTTTTTTTTTTTTTTCCAATTGGTTATTAAAAATCTGAATATTTCACCGTTATATTTTAAATTAGGAAAATTAATAATCAAAATTAGTTGTAGTCTTTTCCGTTTGGGAAATTTACAATCGGAATGATTTATTTCATTTTCTACATTAAAAAAACTCAAAATAAAAGACTTGCTGAAGTTTTTTTTTGTTTAGATAAATTATAATTTGAATGATTTATCATTTCTTCATCGTAAATATTAAAAGATTGTTTCATTGTTTTTTTTCGTTAAAAAAAAAAAGAAATTGGATATATAATTTTTCATTTTTTGTATGAAAAAATAAAAATCGAAATGAGTCCTTTTTTGTTTGAAAAAATTAAAATCTGAATAGTTTATCGTTTAATTTTTTTTAACCATTTTGATTTAATTAAACGACAATTATTTCGATTTTGGTTTTTCGAACAAAAAATTGACGGTTCATTCCGATCTGTATTTTTTGATCAAAAAACAACGAACCGTTCTGAAATTATTTTTTTGATCAAAAAAACTACGAACCGTTTGATTTTTGATTACTTTAAACAAAAAGTGAACCATATTGATTTTGATTTTTTCCAACAAAAAAAAATTTAATCATTCTATTTTTAATTTTTTCGATCAGAAACGACAAAGCATACCGACTTTAATTTGTTCGATAAAAAAAATGAACCATTTTGATTTTTTATTTTATAAACAAAATAATCATTCCCATTCTATTTTATAAACAAAATAGACAAAAGATGAACCATTTTTAATTTTATAAACAAAATAATCATTCTCATTCTAATCTATGGACGATGTTGGTACAACAATTATACACTAAATTTAGGTCTTGCAATAACCCCCCCCCCCCCCCCCCCCCCACACACACACACACACACACACACACACACACACACACACACACATATATATATATATATATATATATATATATATATATATATGTGTGTGTGTGTGTGTAGAAATATGGTTCGAGAGAGTATCTTATTATACAGCGCATCAAAAGGTACCACATTTAAAAAAACTTTTTTAATTTTTTTATAAAGATGTTTTAATAAATATTATGTAGATCATATGTAAATTTTACATACATTTACATCTCCTAGCTTTTAAAAAGTGACGTGAACGTACACTTACATACTTTTAAATGTATGTGAACGTGCATTTATTTTATGTGTGATTTCATACACTTAGAGTGTTCGAATTTGCTTCAAATTTATATATCATATGTGTAGAGTTAATAAAAACATGTTCATGAAAAAAAATTTAAAAAAATTACTTTTTGCGTTGCATATTGGATAATACTCACTTGAACCTATGTATATGTACACATACATACATACATACATACATGTATGTATGTACATGTACATGTATATTGTTATATAGTTCGACATCAAATTTAGGTTTTTCTTTCTCTCTCTGTATGTATTGACGGCTTCTTGCTTTACCTACGTGTCGTACAATACGTATGCTGCTATATGTCTAATCAATTTGGTCCTTAAGGATAACAACATACGATCATACCATGATATTTAGTAAAATGCAAGAAAATGGAGGGCTTCCTTGACATTGTAGGAAAATAAGAGGGTAGCTTTGTAGTTTGTACTGAGTATGAACCTTGAGTGGGTTGAGAATCCAGTCCCATTCAAATAATTTGACAGCTTCCATTCCCCTTTATATTCTTCTATTCTCAAACTCCCATGGCAATAGATTCTCCCTTTTTTATATTCTTGTAATATGGGGTTTTCCAGGCTATTTCAAATTCCATTTAAATTAAGTTAATTAGTTTTCGGAATTAAGAAAGAAAAAGGAATCTATTCCCAACAAATACCATCACCCATCACATGTTTTTTAAATTACTAAAACACCCGCATCAGTTCTTAATTTTCTAATTTCTTGCTTAGAAATTCTAAAACTACTCGTATAATTATATTATATTTATTGTCGACGAAACAATGAGAAACTTTGCTCATGTGCCATCATTTCAGCTGATATGTCTCAATCACATCCATTAAAAATTCTAACCAACAAATCAGAGACAACAGGTTCTTTTTATATTGCATCTACTTAATTTTTGTTATCAAACTTAATAAATCTATTAAAATTATCTGCTGCCTAACAAAATACCGAGAAAAAAATGTAAAATACTTACAGAAACGGAGTTGCTGAAACTGCAAAAAAATTTTGAATAACTTCAGTGACCGGTGAACGATTAGGTTTTAATGGAAGACATTAGTTGTTAATTGTTGGTGTTCTTGGTTTTTCCCTCGTTTTCTATTTTAGGAACAAAGGGATAGATCAACTGGGGACAAAGTTGATCTTCTTGCTTTGCTCCAGAACATTGACTTGGACTCTTCTGAGGATCCTTATTGACTTAAAACTACATGTTGCTTATTGTGTTCCTTCAGGTAATGCGTGGAGCAAGTTGGTACCATAAAAAGTCTGTCTTTTTATTTGGAGAGTTAGGAATGTCTTCTGGTTCATGTTGCTCTTAATTAATGAAAAATACATAGATTTGCATTGGCTCAGGATTCATTGAATCATTGTTTTCTTAACTTTTGAATGAACCTTTCTCTTTGGTCCAACATTTTTGCCTCGTAAGGATTTAGTCTTTCATCTCAATTTTTCGGTTGCAGGCATCATCAACTTTGACGGGATGACTTTCTCTCTTCTCGGTTTAAGTCCTATTGGTTAGCAATGAAATGGACTACGCTATAAAACTCGATCCGACATGCAATAAGAGGCCGGGTTTTCCTAGGCAAGTCCATAAATGTTGTAGATATGTTTTTTGAGGTGTACTTTTGTTCTATTTTTGGCTTTCATCTCCGTCCAACACATTCAAATATTCGTGGCATATTTGGTGTTTCTCTTTGTGTTGAAATATTTGGGTTAATAAAGTTGTGTGCAAGTTAATTGTGTTTCCAGGCCCACATTTAGGTCCAGCCCAGTTACTCAACCATTACTCAGCCCAGGTGCTTTTCTTCTTTTTCATATCCTGCCCTAATTTGGAGTTGAACGGTTCATTTTTGGAGCTGCACCTGTTGGCTCAGCTTCGTTCTCTCGTGCCTTCGGTTTTCTCATCAAGTTGGTAAGTTGTTAGTCTGTTTGTATTCCGTTTTATTTGTTGGTTCTCTCTATTTATAGAGAAGCTTTTGTTGTAAGAGGCACCAGATTCTTTTCCTCCTTCTTGTTGAATGCTTTGTAAAGTTCATGGTGCGATTAGGGTTTATGTACAAGATCTAATATAGATCTTTTAGTTTCAGTTGTATAAAGTTCTGAGTGGCATCCTTCACCTGTTGGGGTTGGATTGCAAGAGTGTTGTAGCGAGGTTCTGTTGTAAGTATTAGTGTGGTCTCTGACCGGTTGATTTAGGGTATTAATAAAAGAGTGTTTTTGGTTATCTGCGTTTTGATACCGTTTTTCTTCATGGTATCAAGAGCTTCAGGTTGTGGTTGTTGTTAGGGTTTTGGCTAGGTATTCCCATCGTTATCATCTGTATTCTCTTGATTAGTGGTTCTTGCCCCCACTGCGGTACATTGTAGCAAGTTCCTTGTTCGTCGATGGTTTGTTCTGTTTCGTGTGTTAGGGTTTGGCGATTCTGCTCTACGATCTTGTAGCATGTTTGTCTTGTTGGTGTGGGCGTCTCTTGTTGTTTCCGCTGCTGTTAGAATGTATCCATTGACTGTTGAGAAAAACAAAAATTTTATAGGTGGTGAAGTACTTTGGTTGTTCTCAAAACCCGAAAGGTGTGTTGTTCATCCGCTGTGCTATGACTTTGGACTGCTGAGTCGTTGTTCTTCGGTGACTCGGTCTGTTCTTGTTGCTTCGTTGGTGGGTTCGGTTTACTCTCAAAATCCTCCTTGGTGCATTGGGTTATCCTTCCGCTGCGGTGTTCATCTTGTTAGATTGGTTTTGTTAAAAAAAAGGTTTCATCCACTCGATGGACTACTCTATTTGTGCTCCTTCTGCGTGCATTGTTGATTCGTATGTGGAGTACTCTGTAAGTGTTTCTTAACTCTTTATGTGGTAGTTATATTTTTCCTCTTCTCTGGTTGATAGGGCTAGTGCCTTACTACGTGAGGTTGTTCTATTGGTTTGGTAGTTATACCTATGAAAGGTATAGTGTGACCTATCTTGTTAATATGAGTGAACAACCTATATTAGTAATCCTTTTTTGTTATCTCTCTAAGACCTATAATAACAGTGTGAAGTGTTCTAAATTTGGAGGATTTGGGCATATTGTTGGAAAATGTTTGTGTTAATTGGATTTCCTTCCACTTGGAAAAGAAAGATTTAATGATGGTTCAATGCCTAAAAAGGTTAACTTTAATAGGTTTGGTTCTGACCCTCTTGAAATATCAGTTTCTACTATTCAGGAGCTCTTTAAAAAAAAAAAAAAATTTAGTGTGTTATTGGTAAAAAGTTCTTAAACCAAAGTTTTTTTTTGTCTAATTCCTATTTGGTAAATCTTTTTTGATAAATCAAATGTACTGTTTAAAATTGAGCTCTTAAATATAATTGGGTTTGGTTCTGATTTGGTGTCTAGTAGTCTAGTACTTATGGTAATGTGTGGATTGTTAATTCTGGTGTTAATCATCATATGACTAATTTTTTATGAAGGGTGCTTTTATGTGGTGGATTATTTTGGGTTGTGGGTTGGTTTTGATGGTTCAACTGTTATTCTTAGAAATTGAAGTTAAAAATGTTCTTTGAGACTGGTTGACAGTATGTTGAATTGTATTTTTCTGGAATCATTAGTTTATGAAAATGCTAAATAGCGCTTGTGTGCACTTTTGTGTTCAATCATGTGTTTTGTGACATAATGAGTCTAGTCATCCTGATTGATCGTATATTGGTTGTTGAAAGATACATTGAATCTCAAACATAATAGATTAGAGGCCTTTTGTGAAATCTGTTATCTTGACAAAGTTTTTCAAAATATTAATGTTTCTTATATCCTATTGGAAACCCGTTTAATAAAGTGGTTTAGGTGTTTAAAATTGTGTGTTGGTTGGTTTTGTTCCCTTCTTCTAAAAGAAAGTTAGGGTTATTCTGTAACTGTGTTGTTACAAGTTCTTGGTTATAAAACATGTGGTTTGAAATATCAAAATCAGTTTGTGTTAAAAATAAATTGGTTAAGTGTGGTTCAAGTGAATTGTGGTTAATTGTTGTTATGTTCAATGTTAAGTAAAATGTGGTTGAAGTTAGTTGGTTGTTCAGTCAAATGTTCTTCTCATAGGTTTATTAGAAAATCAACCAATTGTGGTTGAAGTGAAGGTTATACGAGAGATTGAAAAGGTTGTGAGTTACATTAATTGTCTTCTTTGGTTCTGTTTATGTAGAAATGATACATGGGTATTAGTTAATTTTCAGAAGGATAAAAACCCTGTCGGTTGTTATTGGATATAGAAAATAAATTCTAGTTAGTTGAAAAGGAGTATTGTCGAAAATAAATGGCTTGGTTTCAATGTTTTTTTTTTGTTATAAAACAGTTGTGAAAAGTACAAGTACTTGACCTTTGTTTGTTAAAATAAAGGTTTTGTATTCGTTGCCTTACTCTTGCTTGTGGTTGATGTAGTGATTTTGGAATTAATGTTAGTAAAATTAAAATGTTCAAACAATGCTTGAATTCAGGTTAGTAATTTGGGAACTGAAGTGTTTAGTGTTCAAGGTGGCATCACTTCAATTCAAAGAAAATGTTGTTTAAATCTCTTGTCTGATCGTTGACTGCAAAGGTTGTTCTTATTGCTGTTACAAAAAAAAAATAATAATAATAAAATAAATAAAAAGCTCTAGAATAGGCTATAGTTATATGTGGAATTATTTGGATCAACAAAGTGTTAAAGGATTTAACTTTTAGAAACTGTTCTTGTCATAATTCTTATGGGTTGCAAAGCTGCTAACTAAAGATGTCTGTCCAATGATGTTCTTGTCAAAATCTTGTCAAAATTCTTAGTGGTGATGGGCTTCTTTAGCTGCTGGGTTGTTTTTAACATGTTGGGGTGCTATGTAGTCCTATTTTGCCTTCTTTGTGATGCAATAATATTTCCAGTTAAATGTGATAGTTATTGGGCCTTGCCTTGGTCTTGTTATTGACTCTCCAGGTATTAATATTAATTTTTGGGCTAACGGTTTTCTTTAAGCTCATATGGACTCTTATGTTGCTTTGCATCTTTCAGTGTTCTGCTCTTGTGCCCTTTTTTAGCTGTCATATTGCCTGTCCTTATTGCTTAAATGTTACTTATAAAGTTTGTGTTATTAGCCTGTTTTTCCATGAACCAAGATGTTCTCATTTAAAGGTTAGTCCGAAAACATATTCTAACTATTTTGTTGATACAGATTGGGCTAAAAGTTTTATCTTTAGTGTTTCATTATTTAGGTAGGTGTTTTGAAGTTTATAAATGCAGGTGCTACAAAATTCGTGGTGGTATAAAAAGAAACTTTTTTCTTTCCCATTAGTTTGAAGATTGGTTCTCATTCATCTGACAATGTTGTTGATGTCTTCGCTGTGGGTTTGTTTTTCCTCTCTTTCAAGTTTACGTGGGAAGTTAATTTTTGGTAAATCATTTCCACACTTAACTTGAAGGGGGGTGTTAAAAGGCTTTGGGTTGCTGATGATCTGCAAGTTAAGTGGGTTTAAGTTGGCCTAGGCTCACAGGTTAAGTCTCTGCTTCCCATGTATGTTGAGCTGCTAAGGTGGTAAGTAGTTTTGGGCTGCTGGTTGTGGTGTGGGCCACTGATGCTAGCTGCCTATATATATATATCGTGTTCTTTTAAGTTGTGAAATTGTTTTATCTGGTCTGCGGTTTTGTATGCATGTGTATGGGGTCTGTTTTCGTTTATTTGGTTTTATGTGAGCGTGAGCTTAAGTTTTGCAACATATTTCCTTGAGCAGTAAGGTTGAATGTGTTTAATCTCTCTCACAATTAACTTGAGGGAGGGTGTTGAAATATTTGGGTTAATAAAGTTGTGTGCAAGTTAATTGTGTTTCCAGGCCCACATTTAGGTCCAGCCCAGTTACTCAACCATTACTCAGCCCAGGTGCTTTTCTTCTTTTTCATATCCTGCCCTAATTTGGAGTTGAACGATTCATTTTTGGAGCTGCACCTGTTGGCTCAGCTTCGTTCTCTTGTGCCTTCGGTTTTCTCATCAAGTTGGTAAGTTGTTAGTCTGTTTGTATTCCGTTTTATTTGTTGGTTCTCTCTATTTATAGAGAAGCTTTTGTTGTAAGAGGCACCAGATTCTTTTCCTCCTTCTTGTTGAATGCTTTGTAAAGTTCATGGTGCGATTAGGGTTTATGTACAAGATCTAATATAGATCTTTTAGTTTCAGTTGTATAAAGTTCTGAGTGGCATCCTTCACCTGTTGGGGTTGGATTGCAAGAGTGTTGTAGCGAGGTTCTGTTGTAAGTATTAGTGTGGTCTCTGACCGGTTGATTTAGGGTATTAATAAAAGAGTGTTTTTGGTTATCTGCGTTTTGATACCGTTTTTCTTTTGGAACCCAATTGCGACATGTTTTAGCTACGTTGTTTTGGTTTAGGTTGGTGCGATTTCTACGCTACGTTTTTGCTTAATTCAGTTTAGTTTTGCTCGCCGGCCCTCTAGTTTTACGTGTTGTCTCTTGTTTAGTGTTGGGTGATATGCATATCATTTTATTTTGGGATACTTGCGTAAAAAATTTCTCAACTTGTCAGTTTTTGTGATTAAAACCCCAAAAACTGACAAATTGAGGGTTTTTTTTTGCACAATTATCCCTTTTATTTTAACATATCATATTAAAAGTTATATGTTGATAAGATAACAATCAATTTTTTTTATAAATTATGTTTACAAATATGTGTGTGGTATTATTTAAAAAAGTTTAATCTTATATAATGTGTGTGTCTGTGTGTGTATGGATATCAAAACATAAAAGTATATGATTATAATGTTAATTTATATACATTAATATGTGAAAAGTGACTTATCCTGTGAAATATGTGGTGTATTTAAAAGAGAAAAAAAGAAAAAATGAGAATGTTATGTATTCCCATTTATTATTAAATGCATAGTTATAATGATATGCATTTTAGGACGAATAAATAATGTTATAATGTTATATATAATTTAGGTAATTACAAATTTCGTTTATGTATAAATTATGGTTGTCGTTCTTTTCACATCGAAATTACAATCATAGTATATATGGTTGGCTATTTGTTATAATTTTAGTCATTTGACCGGTCATTTTTAAAAAAATGACCACTTTATCCTTGGAAAATGTTATGAATTTATGTATTAAACTGTAATACGATATGATTAAGTAATATTTAATGATAAAATATTAAAAAATTATAATAAAAATATTAAAATATTATACATCATCAATTAATTATTAAAAAAACTTATCAAAATAATTAAAACAAACCTGACGAATTAATTATCCTATATTTATCACCCATTTTTATATTTGCCGATTTGCTCTTGTCGGAGCCCCAAAAAAGAACCGGTGATCAATCGTTTGCAAGTTCTTCACCGCCGTCTTCACTTCCACTCATCGCAACCACACAATGAACCGGCTTGTAGAGAGAGAAACCTTCGTTGAAACTTCGAATCTTAGTCTAAGCCAACATTGGATTTTCATCAAATCAAAACCCTTCCTCTGCCTTCATCTTCAACATATCAATAGACAATACCATTCATTAGATTCAAGCACCGCCATTGATTTAAGATATGATTGTCAACCTTTATAGATCTGGATCTCGATAGCAGCAGGTCTCTTATTATTTCTTCGACTAGTGATGCTTCGTTGGTGGCAAGCAAGCAAGTAGTGGTGTTCCGTAGATCTAGTTTGAATTCATCATGTGTGAAGACCACCCCTCACGGGGTAGTTCTCACCAGTCTAGGTCCCACATCATGCAATACGATATCAATCAAACTAAGATAGAGTAATTATAATGCGGAAAATTAAATTACAGTACAAGCTATTAAGATTTAAGTTTAATACAGATTAAGTTTTTAAATTAAACTTATAAAGGGCACAAGTCTAATCTAATTCATGTCATCATATTAACAAAATAAATCTACCCAGATCACCACAATATCATCATCCAATTAGTACCAAAATGAGATCGTTGAGTAGAGGTCTATGATACTTCTGTCTTGATCGTGTAAGACCTAAGAACTAGGTCCGGCAGGTGACTTTCCTTTGCTTTTTCCTGTAAAATATTAAAGCAACATCTGTAAGCAAAGCTTAGTGAGTTTATAGATTTTCAATATTAACATGCGTGTCAAGCGGAGTCATAATTCTAAGCGTGATAAGTCTTGGCTGCCGCTACAGCCCTCATCATGATTGAGATATAGTATCTTAAGATCGGATGATGTTCAAACCACACTCACGCTTATATCGTGGGGATCAGCCACATACTGGGCTAGCTACCAGTAGGTCAACATGGCCGAACATCGGAGGTCATTACCAAGTTCGTGAGAACTGGTGAAATAGCCGGGTCTAGAACAATAGACCATAAGGGCTAGTCAAGCTGAATAAATCTTATCAAGTCTGATTAATGAAATAAGCATAAGTCTTAGGAATCATGATAGCAACGAATCATAAAGCAAAGTCTGAAACGCTAATAAATGCAATATGAAATGATAAGCAATTAGCTATCATGATTCACTGGGCAACACCCATCCATGGTGTGCACAGGTCTCAATCCAGCTGATAAATGAATGTCAAATAATGTAACAGCATCAATATATCTCAAACGGATCTTTGCATGTTCAATTTGAATATCTATAACTCACAGTGTTGGGTCTTGGTCAAACAGATATATGAATCTGCCACCTGAGTTATCTCAGGATTTTGTCAATTCTTTTCTCTGTCAAATCAAATCTCTGACCCGCTTTAAATCTTTTAAAATCTTTGTCTAGATGTTCAGAATTTCACTGAACCTGTCCAGAATTATCATATCATATCATTATTATCATTTCTTTAGTCGTTAAGATCTTTATTTTATCTGATTCTGATAATTGTTTGTTCATATATCATCTTAAGCTTGGAACAAATCAGATTTTGAATTTAAAGGCATCAGATTCGAAACACCTACACATTTCGAGTTTAACTAACTAGATTCGAGAACATAGATCAGATTCGAATACATATCATTCGAATCTGATGACTTAGATTCGAAGCTTCTATAGAATAGATTCTAAGGGATAGATTCGAATTAGTGATATAGATTCAAGCCATCCATGCATATAGATTTGAATTTAAGACTTAGATTCGATGCACTTTCCTAGATTCGAACACATAGATTCGAACCTACATAATCTCGAATCTAGATGATTAGATTCGAACCATACACCCAATTCGAATCTAATTGAATATTTTCGAATCTAACACCATTTCGAGTCTGTTCTATGCATTTTCGAATCTGATCATAATATCCTCGAATCTGATCATATTTACAACTCTAAAACTTGGATTTCTAAGGCATAAATCACATATATAATCAATATTAAGCCTATGTTCGATTATCTTATACTTATCTTTAGTTAAATCTGATAAAATAGCTTTAAATTTCATAAAGTTTAATAGATTCGAAATACCGAATATATATATAAAACGTAAAATTATAAAATCTTACCTCAATTCGTATGATCTCACGCAGGAATTTGGTATAATCGCGTAGTATTCGCCGAGATCTTCCTAACGGTATATTTATCTTGATAATCGGATAGTCGGTTTAGGAGAAATTTTAGAGAGAAGTTAGAGAGAGAAACTAGAGAGAGTTTTAGAGAGAGAGAGTTAGAGAGAGAGACAAATCTGAATTCTGAGTTTAAATTTCTCGTTTATATACGTCGTCTAGTTATATTTGCTAGCTAACTCACTTTCATTGTTGTATATTATATCTCTTTTATTTTATTTTCTTTAATAATTAAATAAATTCATAGATTAAATATTTATATAATTTAATTTAATATTTCATTATTAATTAAATTATAATTCAAATAATTTAACATTATTGCATTATCAGTTCAAAATGTTACTGAGTTTACGACTAGATAAAAATTAGGTTGTTACAGAATGGGCTCCACCACGCACAAACTTCGTCCCCGAAGTTAGCTAGATTCGAACAGACCGGGATATGTAGCTTTCATAACATCTCTCAATTCCCAAGACTGATGCGAACCTTTGTGGTGTTTCCACTGGACGAGCACCATCTGTATCTCTTTATTCCGAAGCTTTTTGGTCTTCGAGTCCAGAATACGTTCTGGCTCTTCAACCATGCGAAGCTTCTTATCAATCTGCAGGTTAACATGTGGTATCTGAACTTCCCTTTCGTCAGCTAAACTCTTTCTTAGATGACTAACATGGAATACAGGATGTATTCCAGCTAAGTCTGCTGGTAGATCAAGACGGTAAGACTGATTCCCAATCTTTTCAACGATCTTGAATGGACCAATAAATCTCGGAGCTAGCTTGTTTCTTTTAATGAACCGCACCACATTCTTCATTGGGGATACTTTTAACATCACCCAATCGTTAACCGCAAAACTTATTGATCTGTGTCGGTTGTCATAATACGACTTCTGCCTGCTTTGAGCTTCAAGTATATTCCTTCTAACAAGCTGAATCTTTTCATGAGTCAACTGTAGAAGGGCAGGTCCTGCTATTGGCGATTCGCCGGTTTCGCGCCAACAGGTAGGAGTTCTGCACTTTCTTCCGTACAAAGCTTCAAAAGGAGCCATCTTGATTGTAGAATGATAACTGTTATTATAGGAAAATTCGACCAACGGCAAGTGGTCATCCCAGTTACCACCTAAATCAAGAATGCAGGCACGAAGCATATCTTCAAGAGTTAAGATAGTACGCTCACTCTGGCCATCTGCATTTGGATGATAAGCAGTACTCATAGAAATCCGAGTACCCATCCCTTCTTGTAATGCTTGCCAGAATCTGGACGTGAAACGACTATCACGATCTGATACGATAGACTTTGGCACACCGTGTCGTGAAATAATTTCAGTGATGTACAGCTGCGCCAATCTATCGAGAGAATAAGTTTCTTTTATCGGAATAAAATGTGCTGATTTCGTTAATCGATCCACGACTACCCAGATGGAGTCGTGTTGTCTCTTGGTCCTTGGCAGTTTTGTGACAAAGTCCATGGTTATATGCTCCCACTTCCATTCAGGAACTGGCAGTGGTTGCATATCTCCAAAGGGCTTTTGATGTTCTGCCTTAACCATCTGGCATACTCTACAGCTTTCAACACATTTTCCGATATCCTTCTTCATACCTGGCCACCAGTAATCGGCTTTCAGATCGAAATACATCTTTGAACTGCCAGGATGAATGGATAACTTGGACTGATGAGCTTCGGACAGAAGAGTGCTACGAATAGAACCATATTTAGGAACCCAGATTCGGTTTCCCTTGAGACAGTGAAGTCCCAAATGGTTCAGAGTTAGAAATTGTAACTGCCCTTTTAGATTTTCAGAATCTATGTTCTCTTCTTTCAGCGCTTCAGTTTGAGCAACTCGAATATCTTCAATAAGATCAGAAGAGAATATAACTGGAGTTAAGGCATAGCAGCACTTTTCTGGATACACTTTTCTACTCAATGCATCCGCGACAACATTTGCTTTGCCGGGATGATATAAGATCTCGCAATCATAATCCTTGATAAGCTCCAAGGATCGACGCTGTTTCATATTCAGATCTTTTTGAGTGAAAAGGTATTTGAGACTCTTATGATCGGTGTAGAGCTGACACCGAGTCCCATATAGATAGTGACGCCAGATCTTCAGTGCAAAGGTAACAGCAGCCAACTCAAGATCATGAGTTGGTGCACTTTTCTCGTAGTCTTTCAATTGCCTTGAAGCGTAGGCAATTACTTTTCCCCTTTGCATAAGAACACATCCTAAGCCAGTACCAGAAGCGTCGCTGTAAACAACGAAATCGTCATTACCTTCTGGCAAGGATAGAATCGGCGCTTGAATAAGCTTTTGCTTCAGAATGTCAAATGCCTCTTGCTGTTTATCAGACCAAACGAAAGGAGTATTCTTTCGTGTTAGCGTCGTTAGAGGTACAGCAATCTTCGAGAAGTCCTTTATGAATCGCCGGTAGTAACCAGCCAATCCGAGGAAACTTCTTATTTCAGAGGCATTGCGAGGCGTTTGCCATTTCTGAACGGCCTCGACTTTCGAAGGATCAACAGAAATTCCTTCGCCAGAAACAACATGGCCAAGGAACTGGATCTATAAGAATCAAGATAGAAATTCAAATTCTGAAATGGATCATAGAATAGTTAAGGAAACAGCTCAAGACTTATATAATAGAGATTATACCTGTCTGAGCCAAAATTCGCACTTAGAGAATTTTGCGTAGAGTCTTTCTTTTCTTAATAACTCTAGCAATTGCCGCAGATGAATAGAATGATCAGCCTCCGTTTTGGAGTAAATCAGAATATCGTCTATGAACACGATAACTGATTTATCCAACATTGGTCTGCACACACGATTCATGAGGTCCATGAATGCCGCTGGTGCATTTGTCAAGCCGAACGGCATCACGAGAAATTCGTAATGGCCGTATCTTGTACGGAAAGCTGTCTTTGGAACATCTTCTTCTCTGACTTTTAACTGATGATACCCAGATCGGAGATCTATTTTCGAGAAATAGCTGGCTCCTTGCAGCTGATCAAACAGATCATCGATTCTGGGCAGAGGATACTTATTCTTTATTGTAACCTTATTCAACTCGCGGTAGTCGATGCACATACGGAAAGTTCCGTCTTTCTTTTTAACAAACAGAACTGGTGCACCCCATGGAGAAGAACTCGGTCGGATAAACCCCTTCTCCAACAGCTCTTGCAGTTGCTTTGACATTTCCTGCATTTCTGCAGGTGCAAGTCTGTATGGAGCCTTCGCAATAGGAGCCGCACCAGGAACCAAGTCAATACTAAACTCGACTTGACGTTCCGGTGGCACTCCAGAAATGTCGTCAGGAAAGACGTCCGGGAACTCGCAGACTATCGGGATATCAGACAGAGATTTCTTTTCAGGGTTGGTTTCGGATAAAGCATAGCACAAATAAGATTCGCGACCTTTAGATAGATACTTATGTGCTTTTTCAATGGAAATGAAGCAGTGATCACCTTTTCGCTTTTCGCCTTTAATCTCTAACACTCGGCCGTCTGTAGTCTTGATTCGGATGATTCGGCGGTTGCAGACAATAGTAGCTTCATTTTTCGTTAGCCAATCCATGCCGATAATAACGTCGAACTCTTTTAACGGTATCGGGATGAGGTCGAGGTTGAATACAATGTTATTTACAAGTAGAGTGCAGTTTCGGTAAACGGAATCAGCCATAACGAAATTGTTACTGGCTGTCTCAATGTCTAGAATCACAGGAAGTTTTGATGGAGCTTTATGTAGTCTTGATGCAAAAGAAGTCGATATAAAAGAACGACTTGCGCCAGAATCAAATAGTATACGTGCCGGAATCGAATTAAGTAAAAACATACCCGTAACTACATCAGGCGTTTCTTTGGCTTCCTCGGCAGTGATTTGGAAAGCTCGTGTCCGGGCAATTGGCGTTGCAGCAGAACTTTTTCCCGAAGAACCTCCCGCAGATGATTGAGACTGATATCGCGGCCCGCTTCTACACTGATACATGAAGTGCCCTCGTTTCCCGCACTTTGCACATCCACGTCCCTGCTGTGGACATTCCTCGCTGCTATGACCTATCATGTTGCATGAGAAGCAAGTGACATCTTCTGGATTGCACAACCCCATGTGTGACTTTCTGCATCGCCTACAGAATCGTGGTTCGTTTGTAAGGGAATACGCTTGGGCTTTCGGTTGTGAATTATGCTGATAGGATTGCTGAGTCTGAGATCTATTTGGCTTAAAGAATCTGCCAAATCGCTGTTTCTTTGGAGGAGACGGGTTCATCGGATTGGTAGACGGAGCGTATAGCTGATCACCATACTCTAAGTAACCTCGCTCGATTTGTCTAGCCGCTTCAACCATTTCCAAGTAACTCTTGTATTTAATCGCGCTCATCGGATGTCTGTATCTAGGATTGAGTCCTACTCGGAACCTATTCATTTTCCTTTCCTCTGTTGCCACTTGGTATGAAGAATAACCGCATAATCGCGAAAACTCGTGCTCGTATTCGTCGACTGTCTTTGTTCCCTGAGTCAGCTGCATCAGTTGTACTTCCATTTTATCTCGCTGGTCGATCGGGCAGTACTTGGCATTAAACATTTCGAGGAATTGTTCCCATTCTAAAGTCTGAATCACCTCCTCACCGTATATGCTTCGCTGTGTCTTCCACCATGCACGAGCAGCTCCAACAAACAACGCAGATGCGTAGCTCACTTTCTTAGAATCTAAACAGTCAGAGATTCTAAAAATTTCTTCCGTATGACTGATCCAATCCATCGCCTGAATCGGATCAACTGTACCCTCAAAATTCAGGGCACCGCTTGCTTTGAAATCCTTAAACTTACAGCCTTTAGGCTGCTCGATTTGAGTTTCAGGGGTAGAGTTATCAGAATCAGATTCTTCATTCTGAACTTGTTTATCTTTTCGCTTATTTTTCTTATCATTACGTCTTTTAGTTTCAGCCTCATCTCTGGCCTGAAACTGTTCTTGCATAATCTTATTCTGTTGTTCTGAGTGTTGTGCTAGTAATTGTTGCATCATCTCAAACATTTGTTGTGGGGTCATGTTGTTTGGTATGTCACCTGATCCTGATCCTGACATCTTCTACTGAAAATTAAAATCAATTAACTATCAGTTTATAGACTTAGATCTATGTACCCTTTTCCCATCCTAATAGTCTGTACATCCTATCTCAGTTCAATCCACCTAAATGATTGATATATATGTATTGCTTCAGTTTGAGATCAAGTATACTTACGTAATACTTGATTCACTCAAACTAGTGCTCTGATACCATCCTGTGAAGACCACCCCTCACGGGGTAGTTCTCACCAGTCTAGGTCCCACATCATGCAATACGATATCAATCAAACTAAGATAGAGTAATTATAATGCGGAAAATTAAATTACAGTACAAGCTATTAAGATTTAAGTTTAATACAGATTAAGTTTTTAAATTAAACTTATAAAGGGCACAAGTCTAATCTAATTCATGTCATCATATTAACAAAATAAATCTACCCAGATCACCACAATATCATCATCCAATTAGTACCAAAATGAGATCGTTGAGTAGAGGTCTATGATACTTCTGTCTTGATCGTGTAAGACCTAAGAACTAGGTCCGGCAGGTGACTTTCCTTTGCTTTTTCCTGTAAAATATTAAAGCAACATCTGTAAGCAAAGCTTAGTGAGTTTATAGATTTTCAATATTAACATGCGTGTCAAGCGGAGTCATAATTCTAAGCGTGATAAGTCTTGGCTGCCGCTACAGCCCTCATCATGATTGAGATATAGTATCTTAAGATCGGATGATGTTCAAACCACACTCACGCTTATATCGTGGGGATCAGCCACATACTGGGCTAGCTACCAGTAGGTCAACATGGCCGAACATCGGAGGTCATTACCAAGTTCATAAGAACTGGTGAAATAGCCGGGTCTAGAACAATAGACCATAAGGGCTAGTCAAGCTGAATAAATCTTATCAAGTCTGATTAATGAAATAAGCATAAGTCTTAGGAATCATGATAGCAACGAATCATAAAGCAAAGTCTGAAACGCTAATAAATGCAATATGAAATGATAAGCAATTAGCTATCATGATTCACTGGGCAACACCCATCCATGGTGTGCACAGGTCTCAATCCAGCTGATAAATGAATGTCAAATAATGTAACAGCATCAATATATCTCAAACGGATCTTTGCATGTTCAATTTGAATATCTATAACTCACAGTGTTGGGTCTTGGTCAAACAGATATATGAATCTGCCACCTGAGTTATCTCAGGATTTTGTCAATTCTTTTCTCTGTCAAATCAAATCTCTGACCCGCTTTAAATCTTTTAAAATCTTTGTCTAGATGTTCAGAATTTCACTGAACCTGTCCAGAATTATCATATCATATCATTATTATCATTTCTTTAGTCGTTAAGATCTTTATTTTATCTGATTCTGATAATTGTTTGTTCATATATCATCTTAAGCTTGGAACAAATCAGATTTTGAATTTAAAGGCATCAGATTCGAAACACCTACACATTTCGAGTTTAACTAACTAGATTCGAGAACATAGATCAGATTCGAATACATATCATTCGAATCTGATGACTTAGATTCGAAGCTTCTATAGAATAGATTCTAAGGGATAGATTCGAATTAGTGATATAGATTCAAGCCATCCATGCATATAGATTTGAATTTAAGACTTAGATTCGATGCACTTTCCTAGATTCGAACACATAGATTCGAACCTACATAATCTCGAATCTAGATGATTAGATTCGAACCATACACCCAATTCGAATCTAATTGAATATTTTCGAATCTAACACCATTTCGAGTCTGTTCTATGCATTTTCGAATCTGATCATAATATCCTCGAATCTGATCATATTTACAACTCTAAAACTTGGATTTCTAAGGCATAAATCACATATATAATCAATATTAAGCCTATGTTCGATTATCTTATACTTATCTTTAGTTAAATCTGATAAAATAGCTTTAAATTTCATAAAGTTTAATAGATTCGAAATACCGAATATATATATAAAACGTAAAATTATAAAATCTTACCTCAATTCGTATGATCTCACGCAGGAATTTGGTATAATCGCGTAGTATTCGCCGAGATCTTCCTAACGGTATATTTATCTTGATAATCGGATAGTCGGTTTAGGAGAAATTTTAGAGAGAAGTTAGAGAGAGAAACTAGAGAGAGTTTTAGAGAGAGAGAGTTAGAGAGAGAGACAAATCTGAATTCTGAGTTTAAATTTCTCGTTTATATACGTCGTCTAGTTATATTTGCTAGCTAACTCACTTTCATTGTTGTATATTATATCTCTTTTATTTTATTTTCTTTAATAATTAAATAAATTCATAGATTAAATATTTATATAATTTAATTTAATATTTCATTATTAATTAAATTATAATTCAAATAATTTAACATTATTGCATTATCAGTTCAAAATGTTACTGAGTTTACGACTAGATAAAAATTAGGTTGTTACATCATGTCCCATAGGTCATCATTGAATCCAACGATCCCTCAAAGCTTCCATTGATGTCACATCTCCATTCTGCGTATTGTAAATTCGAGGGTTCCAATATATATCGTTGTCTACATTTGATCGTTTGAAATGGAGGTGGTTGGTGGGCTAGAAGTTGTAATGGTAAGGGTTGTCCAAAGTGGTCGTGTAAGGGTTGGCCGAGGTGGTAGTGGAAGGGTTGCAGGTTTACCGGAGGTCCTGGCTAAAGTAGTTAACTGAAGGTAGGTGAGAGAGAGAGAGATCTTTAATTTCTAATTTATTTTTATAACTTAATTTGTATAAAAAAAATTATTACATATTTTTATAATATATTAAGGGTAAATGGTCATTTTAAGAAATATGATTGGACAAAGGACTAAAACGATAACAAAGAGTCACACACATAAGTACTGCAATTGTAATTTCGATTAAAAAGGATATCATTTATAATTTATATATAACAGCATGAACGAAATTTGTAATTTACCCTATGTTTTATATTTATGCTTAAGAAGGTTTTCATCATCAATATTGTAATAAATATTATCTAATGTTATAATGTTTTGTATATATATATATATATATACACACACACACACATATATATATATATATATATATATATATATATATATATATATATATATATATATATATATATATATATATATATATATAGAATATGGTTCGTGTGAGTACCTAAAAAATGCAGAGTACCGTGAGTACCTGTGAACACACGGGTTTTAGATGTGAACATGCTCCGAAAAAAAGTTTTTTTTTTAAATTTTTTTTCATATTAATTTAGATACAAATAATATAAGCCTATTCGTAAAAGAATTACACACATTCACACTTTCTTGCCTCTTAAAAGTCATGTGAACGTGAAAAAATTCATGTGAACATGCTTAGCTGTGAACATACATTCACAACAGTGCAGTTCATGTGAACTTGCACGTTTCACATAGTTATAGTGTGTGTTTAGGTGTGATTTTTTGCAAGTAGTCTTATATTATTAATTTAAATATGATTATGAAAAAAAATTTCAAAAAAAGTGGTTTTAAGCGAGGTACCTCCGGTACTCCGCAAAACTAGTGGTACTCATTTGAACCCAAATCTATATATATATATATATATATATATATATATATATATATATATATATATATATATATATAAATATAATAGTTTAATACATATTTATAAATTAATATTTTTAACTTCTATGGAGTTATGAAACAATGTTTTCTTATATAAATTATGCAAAAAAGTTTTTTGATACAAATTATGTAATGTTGTATAAACTTGTCCCTAACGAGAGCAAATAACCATAGATTGAAAAGGAAGCAAAGAAGCGTAGATTGATAGTAGTATATAGTCATCATAGGTAGTTAGAAGGATCGACTGGCAAGAAATAAGCAGAGAACATAGAAGAGAAGAATGAATAAACGCTGGGAACACATCATTTGGTAGAAAAAAACCCTTCTTATGAAGTCAATAACTAAACCTTAAACACGTCGTTACATATTTGAAAATTTTATAATCATAGTATTATTTGGTTAAGCGTAAATGGAGATATTTTTATAAGTTTAGTATTTGTATGCTAGTAATTAAATAAATTAGTTTATTTAAATTCTTGGTTTATAATAATTTATATTTTTTTGATGTTTTAAATTACTTTTATAAGTGTAATTTATAGTAGGTTTATTTTATTACAAAAGAATACGTATCCATACATTTCCTTACAACGTGTGAATCTCACAAAATTTGTCGTATCCTATACATATTCGATATTTGCATGCAAAATTTGCACTTAATTATACGCTTTTCGTATCCAAAATAATTACAACAACCACAAGATAAATCTTTTGATAGAAACTATAATTGACCAATATAATCAAAATGTTTTACATTATGGTTTAAAAATATATATGTAGTTATTTACGGGGAAAAAGCTGTATGATATATTTTTATACATAGATCGAAAATTATGTTTTACGAGATGAGATTATCATCATGTTGCATAATTGCTCTTGAAGATCAATGTTTCTTTTGAAAACTAAGGTTTACCAATAACATATATTGCTAGTTACTTTGTTTTCAAGGCACATCGTTTCAAGATTCCTAACATCTATTTAAAGTTTGTTACACATGTAAACAATATCACAAGACTTGTATTTGATTCCAATCTACTCACCAACCATGAAAATAACCTCACCCCAACCTTAATTCACATACAAATTGCGATAAAAATTGATTAAATGTTCTTATAATTAAGTTTGGCTGTATGATATCATTATTTTACAATGATAATGGAAAAATGAATAAAATAAACCTATATGTATAGAATGATAACATGATTAATGTTTGCTCAATTAATACTGATTTATGTGATAACAATCATTAAAGAGAAATCTACACAAAAAATCCTGAAGTTGTCTGTTTTCTAGAGAAAAAAAAACCCTAACCAATTTTGCTGCCACAAAAAACTTTCAACCAAAAAGATATCACGAATTTAGTCTTTTTTTTTTTTGACCTGAAAACATTAAAAATGATTATATTTTGATGACATGCACCTCCCTTTTTCGGTAGCTTCTCCGAACCCCTCCCCAGTCTCCGATTAAAATTCAAATTGTTGTCGCTGCTGCTGCTGTAAACACTATTGGCGTGATATAATATTTGGTGCTAGGATTATAATTATTTACTTATTTGGTAGAAGATAAGTTTCTCATGTGGATATATTATTATTTAAGATGTAATCTCATAATTAATAGTAATTCATTAATGCAAAAAAAGAAAAATAATTGAAGAAGCTAGGGTGGTTGGAACATGTGTTAATTAATAAACTAGTATTTTGGATTTGAATTTGAATTTGATTGATTATTAAATGAAAGACAGACAAACAATATAATGAAATGAAAAGGAAGGATTTTCTAATGAAAGTGAAAGCAATGATAACATGACCATGAAACAGAAATATGGTGGAATTGGAATCATTCATCTCTCCTCAAACCTGACCTAGTGACCTGATCACCATTGAAATTGAAATTGAAATTGAAATTGAAATTAAATATGAAATAATGAATGAATATTGATGATGGTCTTTTGGATCCTTCAATTTATTACTCATTAATGCACTCTTTTGTTTTCTGAATTTTCGTCAACTTCCTCCTTCCCCACGTGGTCTCGTAAATCTTCCAGTTTCTCAGGGGCATCCTCGTCTTTTCAAGTGTCTCCTGGTTTATTATGAATGTATGATGATGCCTCCTCTTCCCTTCCATTGCCATTAATCTCTCTCTCCCTCTCGGTCTCCACCGCCCTCTAAACCTCACACTTCATACGTATAAACATTTTGAATAGGTTAAACAAAGGCCGGCCATGGCGGCTGGGTGGGTAAAGTCGTTACAATGCAAATCAAGAGCTGTGGACGATATCGTCGAAAGCCAACATCTTCATCTTCATCTTCTTCCGACGTCTTCAAGTTGTAGAAAGAGTTTTCACAGTCTCAAAGACGTTGTCGACACTGCTAAACATAAACCCAGAAAGCCGCCCACGGAGAGAAAAACCAGAAGCTCCGTTTCAAGAAAACCTGAAAATGCTACACGTGATGTGTCGTCTAAACATCCAGATGCTTATTTTCCAGCCTTGGCTGATCTGCCGGAGGGACATCCGTCACGTAACGTGGTGGAGATTATATTTCATACCAGTTGGTCACCAAAGGTTTTTTCGGGTCGGATAGAGATGGTTTTCAAGGTTCACAATTTGGCCCGAACTGTTACCCGGTTTGAAGAGTACAGGGAGTTAGTCAAGTCTGGGTCTGGGTCCGGGTCAGTGGGTCTTAAACGGGTAGGAGACGACCACGCGCGGTGTGTTGCAGATGGGAATGAGGTGATGAGGTTTCAATGCCTGGGATCCACCGGCCGCGGCGCGTATGAAACCGGAGGTGGCGGTGCGTGGCCGTTTCAGTGGGGAAAGGGGGCTGCTATGTGTACTTTTTCCGGTAGTGGAGCCGCGCACGAGAGCGCCGGTGGCGGCAGGGGCCGGAAGGCGATGCTAGTTTGTCGGGTGATAGCGGGTCGGGTCCGGAAACAGCTTGAGTCTGAGTCTTTTTATCATAGACGAGTCGGGTATGACTCGGTGAGCGGGGAAAATGGCGAGTTGCTTGTATTTGATTCTCGTGCGGTGTTGCCTTGTTTTCTTGTTATCTATAAATTGTAAAAAAGAAATGGTTTTCTACGATTTTGTAGAAGTGACAACCAACCTCCTTCAACTTATTAAACCTTGGTAAATTTTACATTTTTTGCAGTTTTTTTACAGGTTACTTATGTTAAGGAGGGTTCATCGTTGCTTCAATTTTGTGTTTTATCATGTGAAATATGTTGGGGTTTTATAGCTTTATTGAAATTGATTATTCCAATTTGAAATGTACTCACAGGGTGTTTGGTTTTGCGTTATGAACCAGATTATCAGCTTATTACGTTATAATAACGCAAATAATTAGTTTAAAGTGTTTGGATTGCATACATTAATAAGTGATTATTTGCGTTTAGTGTTAATCTCACCACACTTTTTCATAAGCTAAAAATTATAGCTTATTTGCTTCATAAGTGATTATTTGGTCAGTTTACAAGTAAAAACGCAAATCCAAACACTTTAAAAACTGATTATTTGATAATTATGATAGCAAACAGCAGAAGCTAAACCAAACACTACATTTCCTGCAGCACTTTTTGTTACAACTATTATCTGATTATTAGTTTCCAAAACGCTAAATCACTTTTTCAAACGCAAATCCAAACACCCTCTGAGTTTGTGAATTTTTATGATGTGTTTGGAATGGGCGTTTGGCCGGGGATTAATAAAAAAGGATAGAAGGTTGAAAAATAAAAGAATAAAAATAGAAAGTTGAAAATACAAAAAAATTTCAAGTCAGGTAATAAACCAGTTGCAAGTCTTTTTTTCTTGGCTAAGTATAATTTTAATTAAGGTAAATTATAATTTTTGTTTATGGTTATCGTTCTTTTCATGATTAAATTACAATTACAGTAATTATATTTGGTAATTTATCACGTCTTTGGTCTTTTTGTCCAATATTTTTTTTTTAAATGATGACATTTTTATTTTAGTTTTGTTCTTGATTAAATTATTTCTTTTCATTTCATTTTATTAATAGATTTTTATTCTTTTACTATTTATTTAGTATATTTACTTTTTATATATTATATTGTCTAATTATTACTATTAAAATTCAATTGAGGTAATATGCTATTCGATATGTTTTATTTATTTATATATTTGATATTATTATTAATAGTATTAATATTATTATTTTATTATGATTTAAGTATTTACATTACTAAGTAATTATAAATGAAAATAACTTGTATATAACTTAATTTAATATGTTGTATTTTTGTTAATTATTGTTATATATACTATTATTATCGTTCATACATATTGATTTTAGATATATATTGAAATATTGAAATATTTATTTTTCTAAATGTATTTATTTTGTTTATTACATTTCATTATAAAAATTGTAACTATTTATGAATTTAATTTATTTATCTATTGTCTTTAATAATTTTTTATTCAAATTAATTTAAATATTTTGTTTTTATCTTAACAAAAACAATCTGCAGCCATCACCAATTTTGCTGGTGGACCGTGGACACAATTTGCTAGTACTGGATAGTGGACAAAATTTTGCTGCTTGACCGTGGAGACAATCTGCAGCCATCACCAATTCACTATCAGGTTGTATCTTTTCAATTTTTTTCAACCTTTTCCTAATTGTTTTATAAATCATATTAGTGAAGTTTATACGTATATTTCAATATTTAAGTTTATAGGGTCTCTTTTATAGTTATTGTACAGGACCTTTGAAATCTGAGAGACGACATTAAACTTATTAAGTAGGTCCCCATCTACTTTTTTATTATAAAAAAATAGCAATATAATTTCATCATTTTACCAACAATAACATCAAATTAAAAGTTGACAATGACATTTTGAATAGGTTTTCAAGTCATCCATTGTTATAACTGATAAAAAATAAAATTTTAATTTTAATTTGGATAGTTTTTAATAACAGCATAAAAGATTTGTTGTTATGTTCAGCAATTAGTCTATTTAATTAGACGCCCTTAGTCTTGTCCCAACTTGTTCCCTATCCAAAAACCGGTTTGTGACTTTCTAAAAAAAGTAAAAATCATGTTTTTGTACAAATTGAAAAACAAAACAAAAGGGCCAGAAAATGTTAAAAGTGAAAATATGGGGGGTCGAAAATCGAAATGGAGCACGCCAACATGCCACTAATTTTGAATCTCACCCCATGGGAAATCCAACGGAGATTCTGCAGGCGTGAAGAGGCAGAGCCTGGTGCTGCTTATGCCCACTCAAAAACCATACCATCTTTTGTTACATTGTCACTTTACACCCCTATCACTTCCCACCTGCATCATTACCTTCTGCACTTTCTCCTAACTTTATTTTCTCGTCAACATCATTCATTTATTATTCGTTTATAAATGATGAACATCAAGCAGGACCGGTTTTTAGATGTTTTGTGCTTATGATAAAACAATAAAAATGCTCTTTTTAAATACTTAAACAAGATAATGTGAGCTGTGAGCAAACATGACAAATCAAGTATTCAAGACAGTCAACTAAAACTGTAAGATGACGTTTGGACTATAGGATTTTGATATACCAGAATTTAAATATGACAGACATCAAATATGACAGGTTTTGAATCATGTCATGTGTTTGGTTTGCAGAATTTCAAATTCAATTATTTGTAAAATATTGTTTATTTTCAAATGTATCAAATGATATAGGTAAAGTATATAGGTGTACAATAAGTAAGGCGATATATGTTAAAATGTGGGCAAGGTGTCGATAGATAGGGGTAAGGTGGTTGGTAGGTAGAGGGGTGGTGGGGTGGGTAAGGTGTGCTGGGATGTGAAGGGGTAGTGTGGGGTGAGTGCGTATAGGTAGATGTGGATAAGGTAGGAAGAGTGAGGATATGATACGGTGTATATTTGGTGGGGGTAAGGTAGGTGGGTAGGTAAGGTTGGGGTGGGTAAGGTTGGGTGAGAAGGGGTAGTATGGGGTGGGTATGTATATATAGATATAGGTGAGGTAAGATAAGTGAGAGTAAGATACGATGTCTTGTTGGGTAGGTTGGGTAGGTATGGTAGGTAGTGGTAGGGTGGGTAGGTACGGTAGAATATGGTACAATGAATTGATGTAGGTAGGTAATGTTAGATAGTTATCATTGTTTGGTATATGTAGTTAGGGTAGGGAAGGATAGAATGTGGTGTGGTGGGGTGGGGTGGGATGGGATAGGTGTTGGTAGGGTACGATAGGATCAATAGGTATAGGTAGGTAGTGGTTAGGTTAAAGATAAGAGTAATATTGTCATTTGGTTTGGAATTCGAAATGTAAAGATATGAGATTTTGAAATAATAGGATGTAAGGAAGAATTTTAAAATCTTAAAATGGAGGATTGTGAAATGTTAAAGGAAAATGAAATCTCTCTAATTTTTTTTTTGCCAAACATGATACGAAAGGATTGTGAAATGAAAATCCCATCAGTTTCTCTGAAATCCCGCAAACTAACGCCACCTAAGAGTTATAAAATGAGAATGAAAAACTCATTTCAACATAATACAACAATTAATTGGGTTATATTAAATTAATCAGATTAACATGGTTTTTTAAAAAAAAATCGGGCATGACCCGTTCGCACGAAGTCAATATCCCTGTTTAGTTATAAACCATGATTTGGAATGTAAAGTAAATTTACAAGATAATTCCAAATAGTTACAACCACTATCATCCATCAAAGACATTAATTGTCTATATGTTCACATCTAAGTGTGTTGGTAGACAGACTACCCGAAAGTATCACAATATTAAGTTAACTTTTACCGAATGTCAATGTTTCAATTGCGGTCCGTTTAAACTCTGGGACCAGAGCCAGCAATCACCTTTCTTTTACTAATCCACCTGAGGTATATAAAAGTGAGGGGTTAGCAAATAAAATTTGCTAAGTGAGTTACTAGATAAATATGGAGTGCAAAACATACAACATGTAACAGTATTTAAAATGATTATGAAATGACAAGTGCAATATCTTTTAATAAAAATGATGTGGGCATAGCCCATTAATTGCATAGGTTGCGGTACGTGACCCGCTAACCCACCGTTGCCAACAGCTGTGAATCCATGTCCAGCTGCGCAACTCCAACCGGCTTCCATGTCTGGCCACCTACCCACGAGCTCATGTGGTGTAGGAATTTATACGCACAAACACTAAGTAAGGCATTGTATGTAATAATAATCTGGATATCCAGTGAGGCCAATGATAAATGAGCATAGCTCACAATGGGGTAATTAAGTGTAATCATGTGAAGTATGAAATGAACGATCTTCAAGCATAACATGAAGGTTAATATATGTAATGAAAGGTATCAAATGAGGTATACTGGCTATAGGCCATGATAAAGTAATGAACCGCCAATAGGGCAGTATAATAAAACCAGTGCAATGCATCATATAAGATGATGATGCCAATAAGATATGCACAATGTCATAAACAAAATAACCATGTAATTATGCATGCAACACACATATCAATACTAGAACTCACAGTGCAGTAGGTTATAATAGCCTTTAAGGCTCAAAACGGCCAATAAGTCACTTAACGCCCCGAATCGATAACCGGCACTCCTTCAAGCTTCAAACCTATAAAATAATGATATTCAAAGTATTCATAAGCTTATTGTAGTATATTATAAGGTTTGTATAACACCTTGCTTTTTATTTGCATTTTTATTTTTAGTAATTTTGAGCAATTTGCGTAAAAAGATGTAATTTCGAGATTTAGTATAAATAGGAGTTGAGGGCTCCATTTTCTCACTTTTGCAAAACCGTCTAGCATTTCCAGAGCTCCTCTCTCTAGAATTGAACTTCTCTCTAGCTTTTCTCCCAAACCGACCGGCCAAATCTCGTGTTCTATACGTTAACGGAAAGATCTCGAAGAGTACTACGTGAATCTGCTATTGCATGTGAGATTTCGTACGGATTTGAGGTAAGAATCGATCAATTTCGTTTTCTGCATTTTTGGTTTTGAAACTATAAATTCGAATTTATTATTCTAGGCGATTTAAAGCTGATTTCGTCTGAGTTTTTGCTAAAATATGGTAGGTTATGTATAATATAACTAAACCGAGGCTTATTACTTAGATTATTTGTGGATTTGAGGCTTGAAATGCATGTTTAAAGCTGTAGCATATGAACAAACTCGAGAATGCGTAGAACAAACTCGAAAATAGATAGATCAGACTCGAATAGAGTTAAATTCGAGTATGGGGTTCGAATCTAGCCTTAGATTCGAATGAAGGTTCGAATCTAAGACCCCTTCGAGTCTGTCATCGAGTCTGACTCCCTATGTTCGAGTCTGTACCTTCGAATTTAGCATGATGAGGTTCGAATCTAACCATTTTTTTCGAATCTACCTTCGAATCTGTCTACATGTGCTCGAATCTATCCATTAAATTCGAATTTAATTTATAAAAATTAATGAGCAACGCGTAAATTAGCAAAATAAATAGCAAAATGATTAGTTAGAAGTTATGGCTTATAGATATAGGAATATTGAGCTAGCAATATTAATTTAGCACATGTTCTGTAATATTAAACTTCAGATATTATACATAAGCTGTTTAGCCCAGCTGCGAGTCAAAGCCAGTGCCAGTCTATATTGAGCCTAGATAAGCAAGTGCAAGCATTATAAAGCAATTTAAAGCGTAAATAAGCCTGAGCAAGCATTACAGAGCATTTCAAAGCATTTTCAGTACTGTGAGTAACAGTTATTCTTGTTTACATGTTTTATATGAAATTGAGACATAAATTGCTTCTATGAAATTGAGACATAACAGCCTTTTTAGGCACTTTCGCCTCATATTTTACATGCATTCATGAATACCTGTTTACTCACTAAGCTTTAGCTTACAGTTGCTACTTACAATTTTTACAGGAAAAGGTAAAGAACAAGCTGGACCTTCTGCTTAGGTCTATTATCTGATCTGCCCAGAGGACTTAGCTCATTTTCAGCTTGTGGTATAGCTTATAATGCCTTGGGTTTTGGGTAGCTGCTTTTATTTATGTTATGATGTTTTTAGCAACTTAGTACTGTAACCTTGAAGCATGTGTAGTGCAAGACTTATTGTAATGTTTTATTTAGCTTTATGCATTTATTGTTATTCCTGGGATAAGCAAGTGTGTTTTAAAGCAAGGATGTGACAGGATGGTATCAGAGCATTAGTTTGAGGGATTTAAGTGTTAGCAATAACACTTGGACTCAAACTTTTAAGCAAAGATATTAGCTTCGAATGTCTAGGCTTTAACTTGACCTGAGATAGGCTTTGACTTTGCTTTAGGATTTGGGAAATGGGGTAGAATAGGAGTTATGCCTATTCTTATGCAAGTATTATTTATATAATTTCAGAACATGTCTGGATCTGGTGAAGGAGCTGGAGGTGGACTCACTCCTGAACAGATCATGCAAATCATGCAAACTATGCTTAACGAGAACAATGAGCGTCAAGCTAAGTTCTTGCAAGAACAGTTTCGTGCTCGTGATGAAGCCGAAACTAAGCGCAGAGAAGAGCGTAGGAAAAAGCAACACGATGACACTGGAGGCCACAACGACGACACCGACGAGGAGGAAGCTCCTGTAGTCCCTCCCAAGGGCTGCAACTTTCGTTATTTCAAAGCTTGTGGAGCTCAACCCTTCAAGGGTGCTGCAAATTCGATCGAAGCACTTGAGTGGATCACTGGCATCGAGCGGATTTTTCTCATTAGTGACTGTGCTGAAGAATCAAAGGTCAGCTTCGCTACAACACTGTTCGAGGGTGGCGCTGTTATGTGGTGGAGATCTCAGGAAAACATGCACGAAGCCAACTGGATTAAGTCCCTATCATGGGATGAATTTAAAGTTATTTTCTTTCGTCAGTACAGCCCGGCTGATGAAAAGAAACGTCTGGAAGAGAGACTGATGTCTCTTACTCAGGGAACCAAATCGGTGACTGAGTATGAGATTGAATTTACTCGACTTAGCCTACTGTCTGACTACCAGGTTGCTACGGAGGAGCGAAAGATCGACCGTTTTCTTATGGGTCTACATCCTGAATATCAGAAGTTCTTGAAGCACCGGGGATATACCAACTATGCTGACTGTGTTGAAGCTGCTCGAATTCTCGAGCAGGATTTTATTCGAGCTGGAGGAGTCCCTACTTCCTCTATTAACCCGACATGTCCATCACCGCCCAAGAAATCGCGCACCGGAAGCTATTCTGGATCTTCATCCAGATATTCTCAGCCACAGCAGTCTCAGTACCGACAGTTCAGCTCGCCTCCGGCACAGCAAACTCGATCTTATGCGGTACATTCTGAGCCGAGGCAGTGTCGCCGCTGCCAGAAGTCACACATTGGGCGTTGTAACCCCAATGATGTAAGGTGCTATGTGTGCAACGAAATAGGACATAGCAGTGAAGAATGTCCTAACAGAGTTAAAGTTTGCAACAACTGTTTACGCCCTGGACATAATGAGCATGCATGTACGCATCCGTTCAGCATGATTTACCCGAGTGCAGAGCATCATCCGCGATTGCAGCAGCAGCAATACCGACCTCAGCAACAACATCAACAACAACAGCAAAGACAAAATCAACCAGCCCGACATAGCGCATCGCGTGGAGGTTCTAGTCGCCGTAACGAGCCAACTAGGAGTCAGAATCGCGCATTCCAAATAACAGCCGAGCAAGCGAAGGAAATACCAGATGTGGTATCTGGTACGTTTCTTGTTAACTCTATCCCTGCTAGAGTTATTTTCGATTCAGGAGCCAATCGCTCTTTTATATCAAGTGCATTTGCATCTAAGCTTGGAATTACTCCGACAACTCTGCCTGTTATATTTGATATCGAAACGGCCAGTAACGTGTGCGTGTCCACCGATAAAATTTACCGCGACTGCATAATTCTGTTAGATAATTGCACGTTCCAACTTGACCTCATTCCTATGGACTTTCACGAATTCGACGTCATCGTCGGTATGGATTGGCTTGATCATCATGACGCCAACATTGTCTGCAAGAAGAAGTTGATAAAGCTCACTACACCGGATGGCCGCAGTATCTGCATCTATGGTGACAGAAAGAAAGGTGACTTATGTTTAATTTCTGTAGTCAAAGCTAGGAAACATATAGCTAAGGGTTGCGTGTCATACTTAGCATATGCAATAGATGCTAAGTCTGAAAAGAAAACTTTAGCCGAGGTACCGATAGCCTCTGAATTTCCAGATGTCTTTCCCGAGGACATCTCTGGACTCCCACCAGACCGTCAGGTGGAGTTCAGAATTGATTTAGTGCCCGGCGCGGCACCAATTGCTCGAGCCCCGTATAGACTTGCACCTGCTGAGATGCAAGAAATGATGAAGCAATTGCAAGAATTGCTTGACAAGGGACTCATACGACCAAGTTCATCTCCCTGGGGAGCTCCTGTTTTATTCGTTAAGAAGAAAGATGGGACTCTCCGGATGTGCATTGATTATAGGGAGTTGAACAAGGTAACAATAAAGAACAAATATCCATTGCCCAGAATAGACGATCTTTTCGACCAGCTTCAGGGAGCCAGTTACTTCTCAAAGATCGATCTTAGATCTGGGTATCATCAGCTCAAAGTTCATGAAGAAGACGTCCCTAAAACGGCTTTCCGTACCAGATATGGGCATTACGAGTTTCTTGTTATGCCCTTTGGCCTTACAAACGCTCCTGCGGCGTTCATGGATCTGATGAACCGCGTTTGTAGACCAATGCTCGATAAGTCCGTTATCGTCTTTATAGACGATATTCTCATCTACTCGAAAACTGAAGCTGAGCATGCTGTGCATCTTAGAGAGCTGCTAGAGTTGCTGCGCAAGGAGCGACTTTACGCCAAGTTCTCTAAATGCGAATTTTGGTTGCGACAGGTGCTTGCAATCTCGATTTATTTATTTTTAAGCTTATCTTTTCTTAAATTTCATGCTCAGCGTTAACTTGCAAATCTTGTATCTTATCAGATACAATTCCTTGGTCATGTGATATCTGGTGAAGGAATCTCTGTGGATCCTTCTAAGATAGAAGCCATTCAAAATTGGGAAGCTCCCAAATCAGCTACTGAGATCCGAAGTTTCTTGGGATTGGCGGGTTACTACCGTCGATTCATTAAGGACTTCTCAAAACTAGCCATGCCTCTTACATCTCTTACTCGCAAGAATGTTCCCTTTATTTGGGAAGAAGCTCAAGAGACCGCCTTCCAAACTTTAAAGCAGAAACTCACCGAAGCGCCTATTCTGGCCTTACCCGAAGGTAATGAAGACTTTGTAGTCTTCAGCGATGCTTCATATCAAGGGCTTGGGTGTGTTTTGATGCAAAGAGGCAGAGTCATAGCATATGCTTCTCGCCAACTTAAGGATCATGAAAAGAGTCATCCGACTCATGACCTTGAACTTGCTGCTGTGACTTTTGCGTTGAAAACATGGCGGCATTATCTCTACGGCACCAAATGTCAGCTGTATACGGATCACAAGAGCCTTAAGTATATATTCAGCCAGAAGGAGCTCAACATGCGCCAGCGACGCTCCATGGAACTCATCAAAGACTATGACTGTGATATTCTTTATCACCCTGGCAAAGCGAATGTGGTGGCCGACGCATTGAGTCGTAAATCCTACTCTGCTAAATGTCTCTATACCTTGACTCATACTTCGTTTTCATCAACTTTGATCGATGAAATTCTCGTTGCTCAAGCCGAAGCCCTAAAAGAAGAAAACCTCAACTCTGAGGACATGAAAGGGCAACTTCAGTTCTTAACCGATAGCCCTCGTGGCTTAAAGCTTTTCAAAAATCGTGTCTGGGTTCCGAAATTTGGTAATGTTCGACAGAAAATTCTTTCGGAAGCCCACTGTTCTAACTTCTCGGTACATCCTGGCAGCACCAAGATGTACAACGATCTAAAAGCCGAATATTGGTGGCCCGGTATGAAAAGAGACGTAGGCCAATATGTCGATAATTGTGTTACATGCCGATTAGTCAAAGCGGAGCATCAGCAGCCTTACGGCAGTCTTCAGCCCTTACCGATCCCCGAGTGGAAGTTCGATCACATAACGATGGACTTTGTGACGAAGTTGCCGACTACACGAAGACAGCACGACGCAATATGGGTTATCGTGGATCGCCTAACCAAAGTCGCACATTTCATTCCGATTCGCGAAAACTATTCACTTGAGAAACTAGCCAAGTTGTACATAGACGAGATCGTTACACGACACGGTGTGCCTTTGTCAATTGTTTCCGACCGCGACAGCCGATTCACTTCGAGGTTCTGGAGTGCATTACAAGATGGATTAGGCACTAAGATCAGAATGAGCACAGCGTATCATCCACAGCCTGATGGCCAGAGTGAGCGTACGATCCTTACACTCGAAGACATGCTGCGGGCATGTGTTCTTGAGTTTAGCGGTAGTTGGGATGACCACTTGCCGTTAGCAGAATTTTCTTATAACAATAGTTACCACTCATCCATCAAAGCCGCACCTTTCGAAGCCTTATACGGACGCAAGTGCCGAACTCCTACGTGTTGGCATGAAGCCGGTGAAGCACCAATCGCCGGTCCCGAGCTACTTCAGCAGACAAATGAAAAGATCCGAATCATACGTCAACGATTGGAAACTGCTCAATCTCGACAGAAATCGTATCACGACCGACGCCATAAACCTTTAGAATTCCAGAAGGACGACTATGTTGTATTAAAAGTCTCGCCGATGAAAGGTGTGTTCAGATTCGGCAAGCGTGGCAAGTTAGCACCACGATTCGTTGGTCCTTTCAAGATCACCGAGCGTGTTGGAACTCAATCTTATCTGTTGGACTTGCCAAGCGAACTGTCCAACATACACCCCGTGTTTCACGTTTCGCAACTAAGGAAGTGCAAAGAAGATGACAGAGAAAAGTGGGCCGATCATCTGACTTATAAGATTAATGAGAAGCTGCAATGTGACGAGCCTGAAGTCATTCTAGAGACAAAGATGAAGAAGTTGAGAAATCGAGAGGTAGCAATGGTGTTGGTGCAATGGAGAACTTCTCACGGAACTTCTCAGACCTGGGAATCTGAGCAGGACATGAGAGTTCGATATCCGCATCTGTTTGAGCCTTAGGTACTTCGAGGACGAAGTGCAAGCGTGGTGGGCTCATACTATAACACCTTGCTTTTTATTTGCATTTTTATTTTTAGTAATTTTGAGCAATTTGCGTAAAAAGATGTAATTTCGAGATTTAGTATAAATAGGAGTTGGGGGCTCCATTTTCTCACTTTTGCAAAACCGTCTAGCATTTCCAGAGCTCCTCTCTCTAGAATTGAACTTCTCTCTAGCTTTTCTCCCAAACCGACCGGCCAAATCTCGTGTTCTATACGTTAACGGAAAGATCTCGAAGAGTACTACGTGAATCTGCTATTGCATGTGAGATTTCGTACGGATTTGAGGTAAGAATCGATCAATTTCGTTTTCTGCATTTTTGGTTTTGAAACTATAAATTCGAATTTATTATTCTAGGCGATTTAAAGCTGATTTCGTCTGAGTTTTTGCTAAAATATGGTAGGTTATGTATAATATAACTAAACCGAGGCTTATTACTTAGATTATTTGTGGACTTGAGGCTTGAAATGCATGTTTAAAGCTGTAGCATATGAACAAACTCGAGAATGCGTAGAACAAACTCGAAAATAGATAGATCAGACTCGAATAGAGTTAAATTCGAGTATGGGGTTCGAATCTAGCCTTAGATTCGAATGAAGGTTCGAATCTAAGACCCCTTCGAGTCTGTCATCGAGTCTGACTCCCTATGTTCGAGTCTGTACCTTCGAATTTAGCATGATGAGGTTCGAATCTAACCATTTTTTTCGAATCTACCTTCGAATCTGTCTACATGTGCTCGAATCTATCCATTAAATTCGAATTTAATTTATAAAAATTAATGAGCAACGCGTAAATTAGCAAAATAAATAGCAAAATGATTAGTTAGAAGTTATGGCTTATAGATATAGGAATATTGAGCTAGCAATATTAATTTAGCACATGTTCTGTAATATTAAACTTCAGATATTATACATAAGCTGTTTAGCTCAGCTGCGAGTCAAAGCCAGTGCCAGTCTATATTGAGCCTAGATAAGCAAGTGCAAGCATTATAAAGCAATTTAAAGCGTAAATAAGCCTGAGCAAGCATTACAGAGCATTTCAAAGCATTTTCAGTACTGTGAGTAACAGTTATTCTTGTTTACATGTTTTATATGAAATTGAGACATAAATTGCTTCTATGTGACTTCTTTGGAATTCAATAGACTTTTGTGAGTGAAGGCGAACACTGTGGTACAGGTGATGCCCAGCTTAGCCGGATCTTACATTTGATCTATTAATATGCATATTTATCTGCTATCTGTTTATTGTTCTGCATACTATACAGCAAGCCTTGTTTTAGCGTTTCTTTGTGCATCTCATAAGCATTATATTTAGCGAGCAAGCAATTCTGATGTTCACCACTATCCCTTGAGCATTATGCGGGTAGCTAGCCCCGCATCACAGATTGATCATCTGTCAGCGGTAAACCCATAGTGGTGGCATCTCCGTTCTGCGTGAAATGTCTCAATTGTGCAGCGTTCTTTCTGGGTATTAAGCAAATGAGCAAGCAAGCAAGCAAGCAAGCATAACAGCCTTTATAGGCATTTTCGCCTCATATTTTACATGCATTCTTGAATATCTGTTTACTCACTAAGCATTAGCTTACAGTTGCTACTCACAATTTTTACAGGAAAAGGTAAAGAACAAGCTGGACCTTCTGCTTAGGTCTATTTTCTGATCAACCCAGAGGACTTAGCTAACTTTCAGCTTGTGGTATAGCTTTATGGTGCCTTGGGTTTTGGGTAGCTGCTTTTATTTATGTTATGATGTTTTTAGCAACTTAGTACTGTAACCTTGTAGCACGAGTAGTGCAAGACTTATTGTAATATTTTATTTAGCTTTATGCATTTATTCTTATTTCCTGGGATTAGCAAGCGTGTTTTGAAGCAAGGATGTGACAGCTCTGATACCAGTTGTAGGTCCCGAGAGGTTCCCAAAGTATATAGCTTTAAGCTATAGAGGGGGGGTGAATACAGCAATTTAAAAACTACAGACTATTTTCTCAATGTTTGTATGTATTATCAACAAATTGTTAATTACAAACAAGCTTGAATGCGGAAAGGTTCAAGCTGAGATGACAGATACAACAGTATGTTCACTAGTCTAATACAAACTCAAACTAGCTTACAATGAATACACTCACTAAGAAGCACTCACTGTGTTTACAAGACTCAGAGAGACAGCTTATGTAGAACAGCTTAGACACAGAGAAACTGTTTTACATAAGCAGGCTTGCATGCATGAAAAACACACTTTCACGTTCACTCTTGGTTTCAGCACTTAGCTTTATCTTGGCTTAATCTTTCTGACCTTAGAAGCTTCCTTTTATACCCACTCAGAGGATCTAAGAGAAACTTTTTCATTGGACTGAATGAAAAAGGAAAAGTCTTGTTTGAAAAGACAACATAACTTTTCTGCACTTTTCTGAAAAGCAGACTTGTCTTCACATGTGCAGAACTTTTGTCTTTTCACTTTGTCTACTATTGCATTGCCTTTAACCAAATAAGGAATGTCAACTTTGCGTCTTTCTTCCTTGTAAAGGCCTATTTTGATATAAGAAAAAGGTCTGTCACCCTTTTTCAAATAACCTTTTGTCTTCATGTAAAAGAACAGCTTGGGCAGGCTGAGCAGTTCTGATTTCCACTTTGTCTTCGACTTTGTAAACTGATCTTGTAGCCAAAAACAATACATGAGGACTTGGAAACACATTCCATAAAGTGTTTAGCCTGTTCACAAAGAACAGGTTCTGTTCACAAAGAACAGAACACTTGTAAGATGCCCAAGTTGCTCACCAGTGTAGAGCAGCGTAGACAGTTTGTGTCCAGCCTGTTAAGCAGACAAAGCAGCTTGGACAAACTGTCTTAGTTGCAACACATGCAACATATAGAACAGCTTTGGACTGATATTGCAAATCACTTTTTGGGTATTATTAAGGCATAAACAGGCCTTAACTTTTACCCATCAAGTGCATCAACAGGTTTGATTAATAATCTCCCCCTTAGATGCAGAACAGGTTTGACTCAGGCCTTTTTGTGCCTAACAATACATTAGTTCTAAACTAACACACTATTCGCTCAGTTTGTCCTTTAGAACTATAACATCCTGTGCATCAGCCTTTAGCTTATCCCTAAGATCTTGTTTTATATCCATTAGGCTAGCATTATCTGATTTTAACGTTTCATTTTGAGCAGATATGGTTTGATGTGATTCTAGTACTAAATTTAACCTATCATTAGATGTAGCACACAAAGCACATAAATCATGGAAAAGAGAAAAGTTTAGAGTTACCTTGGCATGATCTGATTCTACGTTGGCCATTTGTGCGGCAAACTCCAGAATTGTCTGATCAGCTGACTTCTCTACCCACATCGGACTGCTTTCATTCTGACTGCTGTCCCCTGTGATTTCCTCTGCCCCTTCACTTCCAGTCTCAGTCACTTCAGCCATAAAGGCTCTAGCGTTCGATTCTGGATGTGAACTCCAGTCATAAGTTCCATCAAGCTGTCTGTCTGATGTGACATTTGATAACAGACCAGCTATATTCGCTTGACTGGTAGAACTACTCGGCAGATATCGCCCTTGTGATTGGTTCTGATACTGTCCCTGTTGATTCTGATACTGTCCCTGGTAGTTCTCTACTTTCGGTCTCTGACACTCTCTAGCGAAGTGTCTTAACCCTCCAGTTGTAACATTTAACCTTGGACTTATCGAATCTAATCTTATTGTTACTAACATTCAGATTTCTTCCCGTTCTTTTGATGAACCTCTTAACTCTCTGAGTTACCATGGCCAGTTGCCATTGCAGATCCATCTCTTCAAGATCATCAGGGTCTACCTGATCGTAATCCTCATCCCAAAGTGCAGGATCGTTGATTTTGCCCTGAACGCAATTGCCGTAAGCGGTCACGAATGAAGCCAACAGATTCAGATGGTTTTCAGCCGATTTTGCGCTCATAGGCATCTTTGAATATCCTTGAGATGTAGATGCCGGAGTAGCCTGATGCTGCTTTTCTTCTGGCCTAGCAAACCCTAAGAAAGCCCTACTAACAGAGTCTTCTGTTTCAGCCGGTGATGATGTTTCTCCTGAAAAGAAAGCTGTAGCTGTCTTCAATTCAGCTGCCACTGAAGGTTTTGATTTCCCGAAGTACATTGCAGGATCTTGAACTTGGTCATAATCCGTTTCTTTCTTCAGCAACTCAAAGTGATATGCCCTCAGCGTTCCCACAACATTCTCTAAAGTCAGAGTATAGTATTTGTCTTCATCATGCTTTATTAAGGCCACATACATCTCCCATTTGGCCGGTAAAGCATCCAGAAGCTTGTTATTCTTCTCAGTTTCACTAGACTCCACGTCATGGCTGTCTAACTCAGTTAGCAGATGATAGAATCGTGTGATAGTCTCATCTAGCTTTTCATTCTTCAATGCTTTGAAGATAGCAAACTGCTGCTTGAGCATCTCCATTCGATTCTTTCTGACCCTCGGGTTACCCTCACACCGTTTCTCTAACGCATCCCACAACTCTTTTGCTGTCTTCTGATTACGGAAGGTGTGTAGTATTTCCTGAGGTAATGTCACCTGAATGATAGCGAATGCACGGTTTTCAGCCTCATAAACTTTCTTATCTTCATCTTTCATCTTTGAATATGTTAAGACTCGTTGACGACCTTCAACCTCTGCAGTAGGTGGAATGTATCCCTCGTCGACACAGATCCATATTCGCATATCATTAAATCTTGCGAAGTCGGCAAACCTATCCTTCCACCTGTAATAATCCTCAATTTTCATTAACTTCGGTGGTGAAATCGCCTTTCCAACCTCGTGATCCATTTCCATAAACCTCTGTAGACTTGTCATTGTTTCAAATATTTTTGGATTTAAACTTAATTAATTTAATTCGAAATTAATTTAAAATAATTCTTTCGAATTTGGATAAATTCGAACTTAAATAATTTAAAACTGTTTTTGAACTAAATTCGAAATTAAGTTTGAAATCAAACTATATTCGAAATTAATGGCAAAGTCGAAGGTCACTTAAACTCGAGATTTTAATTAAATTCGAACCCCACTAAACTCGAAATTTCCTAATTCGACTTTAGAGTAAAGTCGAAAACCCCAAGCAAATTCGAACTGGCCAAATTCGAAGCAAACTATAAGGAAACTCGAAAGGAGCGTATTTTGGTTAAACTCGATGAGCAAACCCTAATTTCTCCTTAACAAACTCGAGCGCCTCAAATTCGAAAAACGGGTAATACTTCGAGTTTTTCAAGTTTTTTCAGATTAAATCAATATTTTTACAAGTAAAAATATTGATTTTGATCAAAAACGTGAACTACAACAAAGTATTTCCCGGACTCTAATTTGATAAGCTCGAAAACCTCAAAAATACGTGATATTAACCGTCTAAAACGTCAAGAAACCAAGGATGTATCTTATGAACACGAAGAACACCCCAAAGGCTCTGATACCACTTGTAAGGTCTTGACACTACGGATCTATCTAGACGCGACACACACCAACGAGTGCGGAATCCTCGTTAGCAGCTTGACGGTAAGATCACACGCACGGAACAAGGAGACTACCAAGATGTTATACGAACAACGATGTACGTACCTACACGATGATTCTCTCCGAAAACACTCTCTGATTACTAGTAAACTCGAGATCGCCTTTGCTTAATCACTCTCGAAATTCTGCAAAAGTCTCATAATTATTCGAGTTAATCCCTAATTATAGTGACCATTTCGAGTTTATCTTAGGACAAACTCGAACCAGGCCCAAGGCCCATTCGAATTTGTCCACCTGACAAATTCGAGATTGTCTTAAGAGCAAATTCGAATGTATACTAAATTTGAATTTGTCTTATGTGATAAATTCGAATTTACTCTAAATTCGAATTTCACATTACAACTTTCTATTTGAACTTATGCTTTAACTTGTGTTTGAATTTATCTTTGAACTTTATGTTTGAACTTCCTGTAATACGTTACATCAAGTTCAAACATACAATCAATTAATATCAACCACATATAAACACATATATCAAATACTAGTCAATATTCAACATTACTTAAGTTGACTTACACAAAATGCCAACTATACTTAGACTGCTATCGTCACACAAGGTGTACCAACATTGATCAAAGAGAACATTTTGAATATGGATTTACCTTAATAAACTTGTAGATTGTTGCTTGATCCTTCTTGATAATTTTCTTGGCTTCAATTTCTGATAAATTTTTGCAAGATCTGGTGATCTTATGAAGGTTTATGTGGAACCGTAAGGGAGGAAGCAGAAAGCAGAAAGTTTGCTGAGCATTAAGAATAAATTCTTGGCATTTATATTAATACAACTCTCATTCTTCATAGTTTGGCCACACAAGTTTATTTTATCCCTTTTAAATTGATACTTATAAATAAATTCATAGCATATATGTAACTTGGCCAAATAATTTTTGTTTTTTCATCACTGAATTGCATTATTTAGAATTTATTTTTATTAAATTAACCAATTACATCATCAAAAGTAGATCGCAAACGCACAACTAAAATAGCAAGGTGTTACACATACAGCCAAAGTTTTTGGATAAAAAAAAAGATATATACATATAGGAAAATACTTTTATGTGTACGTGTGTGGATGACACATTTTACAAAAACACACATACACAAACCACAAACACACAATTGTGTGTGTCATGGCATGGTGCTTCGGCCGTAAAGAAAACCAAACAAAATGTGTTAAGTTTTTTCTCATTTTTCGTGTGTTTGATTACGTACCTGGCGTCGCTCGACTGTGTTATTACCGGTGGATACTGAAAGCATCTTATTCGTGTATTTTTCATCAAATACAAATGTACGAATTTATTGCTTTCTCATTTACTTATCTTATGTATACTTGATGATCCGTGTACGAAATTCGTAATTTTTAAAAAGCTTCCGTTGTGCGTTTAATACGATTAAGGTTAATGTTTTTATGAAAAACCGATACGAATTCCCAACAATGGTATCAGAGCCACCTCAAGTAACATAATGATAGTATTATTCGTGTATTCATGTCCATCGTTCTTAAAGTTTTGATTTTTAATAATTAAAAGTGTTTAAACGATCAAAATCGATAATTAAAACGTTTAAGGTTTTGATTCAGCTTGGTTAAAATCGACCAAAGGGTTTGTAAACCCCATGGTGATTCTCGGCCGACCCTGGAGTTCCTCAGAGTTCGGGATTTTGAAACCTTAGTTCGTTTTATTTAGTTGATGTTTGATTGTTTAAAGTGTTTAATTAATTAAAGTCAAGAATTAAACGTTTCGGTTCGCTAAATCGTGCCTTTGAGATCACGGCCATGGGTTGAGACCCATGACCTCTCGGCTATGATATGGTAGCCGAAGCCATGGATGGTGTATTCCGCGTTTCGTTTAATTCACGATTAAACTTGAACGATTAAATTAAATGCGTTAAAATCGAATCAATAAATCGAAAGTGTTTGGTTATTAATATTTAAACATTTGTGACAAAACATATGTATATATGTTTCGGTTTTATTAAATTAAAGTGAGAGACTTTATTAGTTTTATAAAAGTTCACAAATCGGTTTAAGTATTATTTGATTCAATAATTAAACGATTAATTGGAATATGGAAATCGAAATAATCAAAGTGAGTTGATTAATGAATTCGATTAATTTCAGCCGTCAAAGGGTTTAATACCCTACTTGTTTTCGGTTCATGTGAGTTATTGAACCCGAATTTGAGTCGGTTAACGAAGTTGGTTTGTTTTCGTTTTTCGGTAATTCGTCGTTTAAATTAAATCGGTTTTAATTAAAAGGTAAGTTTTTAATGTTATCATCTTTTTCTATAAATCGGCCATGTTATAAGTTTTTTTTTTGAAACCTTTAGCCTAATAAAATTTTATGGTAATTTTAATTTATAAACTAGATATAATTTATGCATTTAATATTTAATTCCATAAAAGGCATTATAAAATTAAAGGGAGTTTAATTTAAGGATTCTATTTTTTAATTTCATAAATTATTGACTTTGAGTTTCATGCTCGGTCATGGTTTAATGTTTTGAGATTCAATCTCGACATTAACGATTTGGTAGAAATCATTTGAAACCGTTAATTAGTTATTTTGGATTTAAACGATACTTTAATAATTGTTATTAGATTTTTCGATCATCAAGTTATAATTAGTCGGGATTGACAAAGATTTTGGTTTGAAAATTATCTCGATCAAAATGATTTGATCGATAACTTGAATTTAATCCAATAAGAATAATTAAATTAAGATATCATCAATTGTTTTTTTTTTTTCTTCGAAAGGTGTTATTTAAGATGATCAATTTTCTTAAATCTTTTAAAAAGAAATTATTTAAATTGGTAAAATTGTTTTTTTTAGAAAAGTGACATTATATATAAAGTTTATTTACTTTTTGAAAAGTGTTTCAATTAAATAACAGTTACTTGATAATTAATTAAAAGAATTTTAAATAATTTATCAATATTATTAGAAAACATAGTTTAATAAAAAGTTTCTTATAATAGTAAGTTTAACTGGTCTCCATAAACTTAGCCTGACGCTCACTATTTTCATTGAGCATAATTTGCATCATTTGCGTGATTTGTTCAGGAGTGAGTACACCTCCACCTCATTCACCAGATCCATACATAGAGTAAATTACAGAAATGGTTCCTATGGTTTGCATAAAATTTTGGATACGGTTTTTGTAGTTTCAATTTTGCATAAACGGTAATTATTATCACTGTTTACTTGCAAAAATGGTTACTCTTCCGTTAACTTTAACAATCAAATGGTTAAATTTTTTATAATGACCATTTTACCCTTTTATTTGATAACATTTTGGTCCCTCAAGTTTGTAGTTCATTTTAGTTTTTGTTCCTTAAGTAAAATTTTTTATTTAACTCTTTTATTATTATTATTATCATTATTATAAAATTTAATATTATTAATATTATTATTTATTATTGATTTTTTACTTTTTACATATTAATTTATTTGTTTATTAAGTTTCTTATATTTTAATGTATTTTTCATTTTAAATTACAAACTTATTAATTATTTTTATTATAAACAATAACATCAAATGAGAATCCACTTCGTTTTTTTAGCTTTTTTGTAACACCCTCCCCGATCCCGGAAATGCCACGTCAATACAATACACAGGTGGCACATCTCAATAACTCAATTATACACATGTCATAAGATAAGCTGAAATCACTAATAATTTAAACTTTCGCATAAATATCATTACATATAATCCACTAGATTACAACACCCCAAAAGATGCGAACACAGTCAATACTCGCATAATCACTAACAAAGGCAGATACGTCTCCCCTTGACAGCAAGTCCCTAACACATAGCATCCGTACACATAGCACATACACAACACAACTCTATCTCTGTCCCTGGCAATCAGCATCACTATACAGATATGAACACACAGCATGAGATCCACGGCCCTGCACATAGAATCACTGAAGGGGGACCCTTCCCCAGCTAACGACCGCGGCCGCGGTGGTTAGCCACAACCCTGTAGCACGGGCGCGAACCGTCTACAGGCCCTGCCGTGTATACACGCCCCAAGGACTGTTAGGGACAGTCAACCCGCGCGATCACTCATCGCGAATCACCGTCCGTATGGAACTCATCACGGACCCCTGGACCGGATCTCATCTCATGCACATATAACACATACGTGGAAAATAGAATCATACCTGTGCTCGCGTCCCTGTCTCATTCACAATACACAATATACACAATACACACATACACGAAACTAGCTACACA